>DWAN01003513.1:0-13310 GCA_018230445.1 Heliconius hewitsoni
CAACCCTGCTGTGTGCGGGATACAGCGTGAAGCTGATTTAATTTAATTTTTTAATAAAAAAATGTGTATTCTGTTAAATTTCAGTTCAGAATACTAATGATATCTTACTTTTGCTTAAACATATTATAAATATTCAACTTAAAACGTTTTGGAATCTAGCAGTCTGAATCATTATCACAGACAAGATAAGCAAAGCATCACTTTAGAAGTTTCTGGAAATTTAAAAATTAATAATTAAAATTGTAAAAATAGTTTTTTTTTGTTGTCTACTACGAGATAACTGATTATCATGAGTCAAGCTCGTGGAGACCTAACGTAACATAGTGACGCGAGAGGTCATTAGTTTGTCGCATATCTGATGACCTCTCTCCTCTCCTCAGTACATATTAATCAAATAATTTCTTAATAGTAAACATGACTTATAATTACTGCTACGATTGGACAACGCCTTTAAGCACGAGGATACATTCTACAGTAGTTAATAAAATTAATTTGTCGATGATGATTTATTTATGATTATTTTAATTCTTTTTAAGGGTTACGCTGAATCCCGCACACAGCAGGATACGCAGTGGGAACCTAGTGTTAAGATACTCCGTTCACCATTTTCCGCCGAATTCTGGAGGCATTACGTGTTGAGTGGCGCATTGCCTCGACACTAAAGCGAAGGAATATATTCAAATTTATTACATAAAACACATATATCATGGTGAAAATAACCATATTATATTATAAGTTATTTAAGTTACAGTTACGTTTTAAAGAAGTGTACACTTTAATTTGTTTAAATATATATTTTTAATATCCTTCCGAAACGTAATGTTAAGATTGCTAAAGTTTGTGTATCTAATTCAGGTGCAAAAGTTCAGGTTTTTAGCTTCACGCTGTATTCTCCACATAACGAGACAGGCAGAGGCTGTATCCGGGAACCTAGTGTTAAGACACTCCGTTACCATTAAAAAACGTCCGTTGCCCACTTCCCGCCAAATACTTTTTAAGTTTATCATATGTATATAGAACTCTATAGCGAATATAATGTACACAATTGACATATTTAAAGATCGTTGAGATCAAATGTAATATTTGAAAACATCAACCGAGACAACACACTATTTCAGACAATTGATCAGTGTCAGATGGATCATGGATGTTTCCAGGCGTAATTAAAACATATTTTACATTTATTAGGACTGTCAAATTAAGTGTTGTTCAGATTTTTTTTTTCATATAAAAACTGAGTGGACGATATCAGTGTCCCTTGGAGGAAATTTTCGTAGATATGACAAGTTAGGATATGATTTTTGCACGAAATTTGAGGCCAGACGTGGCACAGGACACAGGAGTGCGACTGTAAACGCGACCGGTTGTGGATTGCATTCACACTTGAGGAAATCAAATATATAATATTTTCAATTCTTCGCACTGGCAACGAGGCAAAGGGCGGCGTTGAGTTCCGGTACTCAAAACAGAATGCCTTTCGGTAAGCGCATTCGGTTGTAACTGGAAATCGGAAATGTCTTAATAAGAATTATATTCAGTAGAGGTGGAAGATACGAGATAATAATAAGAATAACGGTGCCTTAGTTGCATTGATGAGACGGCGAAACGTCAGACCGGTACGTTTGGTCGATGCGATCTCATCGTAGGATATGCGAAGTCAGCTTAGTTGATAGAATCCGCAATGAAAAGATACACAGAATAATGGCATGTACTAGCGAGGATGTCACGGTAAGAATGAAGAAGAACGTGCTCAGATGGTTTGGGCACGTCGAACGAATAAGTAATGAAAGAATGGCAAAAAGGTTAATGACGGAAAAGTGAACGGTAAGAGACGTAAGGGGAGACCTCGGTTGGCTTAAAAAGAAATGTATGAAGAGGTTGATGACAGTGGATGAGGCAAAAAAGGTATGCAGAGAGCGTAACGTTTGGCACTTCATTTCTCTTCGACTACCCGCTAGGGACACAGCGTGAAGATAGTTAAGTTCTCAATGAGAACGTGTCATAATACTTGGTTTCCTCTGCCTACCTACTTGTGCATGAGATACAGTGTGAAGCTTTAAGAAAAAAAGAAATTATGTAGTAAGTTAGTCGTGGCATAAGATCCTATAAAGAGTATAAAAAGAGTAACAATTCCTTTAAAACGATATGATATTTTATTATTATTATATAGTTGGAGCTTTCACTATCACATTTGGCAAAGAGCCCAGCCGCGAGCGTCACGGCTACGCGGCGTCGCGACTACTACGTATCCCGAACCACGTAGCAGCTGGTCTGCGTAAAAATCCTGTTTATTTCCATCATCAGACAATGTTAGATGGTAAATATTGGCACGGCGTCAGCGTTGTTGCGAACTTTTCATATTGGTAACTGTTATGCCACATACAAATTAGTTCCTAGCAACAAGTTCCATAATATAATAATGTTACATTGTTCTTCTTAATTGATGAATATGTAAATATAGGCCTTTATATTTTTTTTACATTTCAAATTAACACCTTATCTGTATTTCTCTTTGATTCATAGATAACAAAATATGTTTAATGTGACCTTAGTGTTTAAATTGTATTAATTGATCTTGGGCCGCATAGCAACGATAAATATTGTATATATTTATCAGGAATACAGTCTGATCGCGTTGTATACTACCGAAGAGAATTCCGTGACAAATGTAACCCTAGGGGTACCAATTTGTAACGTCACGTCACCCGCATGATCTTTAAGATCCGAACGAAGACCGTGTCATTGAGATAACAACGGAGAATGGATTTTTGGCTCTTATTTAGATGTTTGAGTAATCAACTGTTTAAATTAGAAATAGATAACAATAGTCGATAATGTTTCTACAATTTCAACAATATTTAAATATGTATGTCTTAAATAAGTACTTTTTTATTATGATTTTTTCAGCTTCACGCAGTATCGGGCGTGTAACAATCAGGTTGGGAAGAGGGAGCCTAGTGTTAAGATATTCTACTCTCCACTCTCTGCCGATCCTTCTACCTTTTTTTTATCTGGGATCGAGGTGTGCTAAACGTATCCGGTAATGTCAGTCATACTGTGTTGTACTTTTTCTTTCTGCATAATATATTAGACAGACGATTTTTTTATATCTATACATAGTTCCTTATTCCAAATGTAGGTTCCCTGAATTGAACAATGAAAATAAAAACAATTCGCACAGTAGGAAACATACAATCATTACATGTACAGTGTACGTGTAAACTACGACCCCTGGCTGCGTCACAGTAATCACTAGCGTCACTGGTTTTTTTAATGACCTTAAAGTTTTAACTAACATTTTTACAAATTTGTCTTTAAGTACTAACTTACTGTACAAATAAGGTATCCAACAATAGTATAATAATTTAATCTGATAATCTACAATTAAATCTTGCCAAATATGATCTCATGGGCTTGTAATTTGTATGCGTTACGTCATACAATGTCATATTTGTGTACACGGAAGACATAATATTAGAGTTCTGATTGGTTCTTGTTATTTATTTTTTCTTGCTTCACGCTGTATCCCGCACATATCAGGGTAGGCAGAGGGAATGTGGGTACCTAGTGTTAAGATATTTCGGTCCTCACTTTCCGAAGAATTCTCGAGGCATTGGCATTGGTGGAACTCAACACCACGGTTTGGATCTTTACCAGAGCGAGGAAACTAAAATAGCTGTTAATTTTTTATTATTTATTTATAATTATATATTTTTCTAAATATATATATATATATATATATATATATATATATATATATATATATATATATTGTTTTTGTTAATTCTTACTAGAATAGATTATATAAGGAAAAGTTGTTTAATAGCAATTTAAACAGATTTAAGCGCTACGAATGTGTAGACTTCTAGAGTCACACAACTACACCTATAAATATGTACATAATAAATAATTAATGCCTATAGAGGCAAGTTATGGCCCAGGAGCAGAAAGTGTGAATGTAATCGCGTTTGTGGGTTCGATTCCCACCCGAAGAAACGAAATATTTATTTACATTTATATTTCCATTTCTTCGCTCTGGTGTCGACGCAAAGCGCGACGTCGAGTTCCGCCACTAAACACGCAATGCCTCTAGAATTCAGCGAAAACTTAAATGTTTTGAAGTACCAGTTATGTTGATAAGGTCGAGAGTCAAGATCTACTGCGTATGATTAGCAAATCTATTATAGCGATTCGTATTTTTAGAATTATTTGCTTGATAAATAAATTGCCGCGAGGGGCAATTTAGGGTTCTGTTGTCTTGTTTGTCTTTACTTTAACTCAACTTTGCTACTTGGTATTTGGGATATTTTTTATTAATAAAGTAAACATTATATTTGTTATTCTATAACTAACTATAAAGCAAAGACCGTAACGTTTGGCTCTCCGTTCTCTCTGACTACCCCGCTAGGGATATAGCGTTAGAATTCAAATTCGTCACACCGTGACGGCGATACATACACATCTACATTTTTTCCCATAAACAGTATTAGTAGGTATATTGATAATCAACTGTAAATTTCCCTCTGCTGCTTAGTCTGCTTAATTTTGCCACTATCTTCTTTCTTCCAAAAACAATTACATTTAATCAAAATTATATATTTATTAATCCATTTATATTCATATTAGTATCAAAAATTATAATTTTAATGAAGATATTTTAAATATTAAATATAAACACCGAAACGAAAACGAAAGTATATCAATCAACACCCACGTGTTTTTAAATAGCGCTACCGTCTATCCTTTATGTTTACATCACAGATTTTTTATAAATAGTGACACGATCGCCGACGCTTATCGATTTTTATTAGAATTTTGACCTAAGAGGTATTTAGCTCACGCATTTGTTTACTTTCTTTTCTTTTGTTGCAATTTTTTTGAATAAGTTTTTTTTTAATATTGAAATATTATATTTTTTAAAGTTGAATGATAGAAAAATATTGTAATAATAATAGTCAAACAACTTACCTTAAAACATAGGCATCAACTTGCTCGCTCTGTGTGAAAGAAATTATTTCACATCGGACTATCTTCAATACATTCTCCCATTGCTGGCTGCAAGGAAAATATATAAAATCTCACTTAAATGTTAATTATTATGATAGTTTTCAGCTTTAAGATGCATCTTAAATAAAGCGCGGTAAGCATAGGGAACCTAGTATTAAGATACTCCGTTGCTCACTTTACGCCGAATTTTTGAGACTTTAATTGATGAGTGGCGATACTCAACACCGCGTTTTCCCTTGGTACCAGAGCGAAGAAATTAAAATATTAACAAATAATAATTCTTTCCTCCGAATAAGAATCTAACCCACAACCGTCGCGTTGACACGGGATGATAAGAAAAAATATAATTCCAAATATATTTATAATCAAAGAAATGTAAAATTATTATAATAATTAATATTTTCAAACACTAAAATTGTAAATGACCATTCGTGAGTGACGCAGGGCACAAATTGTAAAATCGACTGGTTGTGGGTTCGATCCCCACTGGAGAAAATGAAATATTTATTTTCATTTATATTTTCATTCTTTAGCTCTGGTGCGCGGCGTTGAGCTCCACCACTCAAACACTAGGTTCCCTCTGCCTACCCTGCCTGTGTGCGGGATACAGCGTAAAACTGGTTTAATTTATTTGATTTTCTTAAATTGTCCGAAAACTTCCTTCAAATTTGTGCAATTTTAATTATAATTATCGTGAAAAAATTATCCAATTTAACCAAGCAAAATAATTGGGGTGGTTAAAGAGATCCATCAAAGAGTGCAGTTATAATGATTGCGACAACTTTTTGTAGGAACCAGTTCTAAAAATCTGCGTCATTATAATTTTTAAGTTGAACTTGCTGGAAATTTAATTTTGTCGGTATTATAAAGTTATTCTGAAATTTCTTTAATATTTCTTTTTAAAAAAATTATAATTAATTAAATTATTTCCAATTTATACCTTAAAGAGGACTTATAAAAATATTGTAATTTAACTGAATAAAGGTCAAATACACTTTGTGTTTTTTTAATAGACTTAAGTGAACAACATAGGTGAATTGTATTATATCAATAATTGTCTTCCATAAAAAAAACACATTAATTATAAAGTAGCTATTTAAATTATATTCTAATTATGTATTCAGAAATTAAATCAAGTGCCTCCCCAGTAGTGGCCTCCGGTCAAGCACAAGTCGAAGTCGCCGGTACACTATTTTATAACCGGCATTCGAAACAGCTGATTCTAGAAGCTTCCATAACAAAAACAATTTCAAGAGTGGTCGACAAAAAATTGCTAAAATCTCACACGACATATACTACTATGTTGTATTTCAACAATAATTATTACGTAAAGATTTAAGTTCTTGTAAAAGTATTTATCGAGTTAATTATGATAAAAAATATAATAAAAAAAACATTTTACCGGTAACCTCAAGCAGTACTGTAGTCGCTGAAACGATGCATGAAACTTGTTTTGTTACCAAAAAGCAGGTACTCACCGAGTAATTTTCCTGAGGTCCGCGTGCTTTACCGGCGTAAACCAAATTTCGATCAATTTTTCGACACCCTCAAAAAATTGATCATTACTCTCACTGTTGGATATTATCTCCGTTTCGGCCATAATATCGTTATGGTAGATTTATTTAAAATTAATGTAATTGAGGTTTGCTCTTAAAACACACCCACACTATCTGAAGCTCGGAAGTTGACTGAAAGTGAATCAGCTGAATGAAACAAAATTATTGGCAAACTGCAGGTGATAGAGGAAGAGGACCGGCTTCTCTTTCTGGCAGAGCGAGCGAGTCGCGACGGCGCGCTGTCGATGTCGAACCAAAAACTAGTGAAGGTTTTGGCGTTCGGAGATTTTATAGCACAGAGTAATAACATGCAGAGTTCACCCTCTTATCGCTTTTCAATGTTGCCATTTTATAATATATTTATTTACTTAAAAAAAAACAATTCTAACAGCGTTTTGTGTTATTTTCCACAACAGGAAATATTAAAATAAAATATTATAATGACTAAAAAAAAACAAAAACATTTGCATTACTAGTCCTAGCTTCATAGAAACTTCAATAAGACTGAGACAAAGATGACTCAAGATTCGAATTTTACATATAAAATGTATGATGTGTAAATGTCTCACCTTCCTAATAAGACAATGGATAAATAATTTTTTGGCCACCCAACACGGCCTGCATGCATAATCAAAAGTATGTGATGATGACATTATAATAAAAATAATAAAATCAGAGCAGGCTATTGTGATGTGGTTCACAAATTCTGTGTCGGTTTTGGTCTTTGATTCTCACCAATAGACAGGTGTGGTACTGCATGCGTACATAACATGCAATGCCTTGAAGAATAGATGGACCAATATGGTTTACTTATGGTTAACCAATATGGTTTATCTACCCTGCTATGTAGTAAGTAGTAAAAAAGTAGAACAGATTATGATTCATCTTTAAACATTGCGAAATGACATTGTTATGGGTTTTCCCTAATCTTCAAATTAGAATTTAACAGAATGTGACTATATGAAGTGTTTAAGTGAGTATTGCCTGTAAAATAATAAATTAAAAAGATAACATAATATACAACCAAAATCTATAAATATTTAAATATAAAAAAAGACCATTAATGATTTTAAAACATCTGTATATATAGAAAGCATTTATCTGAAGCTATATAATATAATATGAAATTTCTTACTACTTATAATATATACAACATTAATAAAATATATACAACATTAAATAATAAAGTATATATCATAAATTTTCAAAAGAAGCAACAAGTCTGTGCAGTCTTCCGCCTTCAGAACTTTTTATTAGTTTAACATTTCTTTTCAAAATTGGTATGTCAGGATATATATCTTGGTCTTTCTCATCTTGGCAAAAATCTTCTATGTTTGGTTCTAAATCTTTTTTAATAGTTGTTTTGTTTTTGGACATTCTTTTGTCATGCTTGTTTTGGGCATTTGAGACATCTGCATTCAGTTCTATTAAGTTTTTATATATTCTATCATTGAAATGAAAATTCAATTGTTTTGTCACCTGAAATAGATTGAAATTGTATAGCTTTTTTATATTTTAAATATATATATACAAGCAATACGAATTTAGGGATTTGGAAACTAAAATATAAATGTTAAAATTTCTAAAATATGTTGAGAATTTTTATATTAAGGCTGTAAGGCCGGTGACACAGTGCCTTTACTTAAAATGCAATAATTGTTATGGGTTCCATATATAGGGAATGTTAATATTTAGTATTTTCTATACCACACTCTTAAAAAACAAACTGCTTGTTTAGTTGCAGAACTCAATATGAACATATTCTTACATTCATGCTCAAATGTCTCGCATATGGGCAGAAAATAGGCAAGTGTCTTAACACTTTATTAGTTCTGCCTATCAAATACTTTAAAGCATGAATCATGAAATGGTAGAAATGATCTTACCTTAGCACTTATTTGGGCTCTATCAATGTTCAAATCTTGCGGAGAAAGTGTAGGTGGTACAGTTTTTCGTACATCACATAAATAGTTTGCTAAAGCTTCGCTTGAGCACAATTTTGGCTCATCAAAACTATCTTTCTTTACAAGATGTTTGCTTGATATTTTTTTACTCGTTTTTGAAGGACCCGCATCAACGTCGTGAACACCCTTAAGTTCTGTCCGTATTCTCGATTCATAATTTCTAAGCAGCGTTTTCTTAACTTTTGCATCCGCATCGGCTTTTTTCATTTTTGATGACATAAGTATTACTCTATCAGGTGTGTGATTTACTACACTTTTACCAAAAATGGGAAGTATGGTATGGTTCTTTGATTATGGGGTTCCGAAAGTTCCAAAAATAGAAAAACACTTTGTTATGAAATTATTTACATTTTACGTGAAAAGTCATTAATTATTTAAAAAGATAAATGTAGTTATATGTAATACTAGTAGTATTCGTTTTGTATTAAAAATTTACATGTTATAAATTTAAGTTATTAATATCTATCGTATTTTCAATGATTTTGTTTACTTTGTTTTCAATTATTATATGATTTGAATTTGAAACTTCAGATAACGGCAGAAAAAAGACAGAAGCGAAAGTGTCAATCTCAGAATGTCCTTTTTCAGATAGCTTACATTTAAAGGATAAAAATATTATAATAACTGTATAGAAATAAATATTTTTATCAAAATATTACTTAAATATAAATATAATTTCTGGGCACTAAGAAGCACGTATTTAAAATGTATAATTTTTATATTTGACAACGTTGACGTAAAAAATGGCAAGATAATCTAGATTATATGATAATTTACGATGAATCTAAAATTTGCTTTTAAAAAATAAAAGCAAAAATCTCCTTAATTTTTAATCCCCTATGGGTGTTTGTACGTTGCGTATTTTTTTGCATACTGTATTGTAAAAAAATATCACATATGGCAGAATCAATTGACATTGACATTAAATGTCGATAAATGTCACTGCCAGATTATATGCAACGAAACATTTTAATATTTCACCGAATATTAGTGCTTTAATAAAGTTGTGATTTAATAATTTCTTCTTTCTACTATTTAATATTTTATGAAATATAATGAATAATAACAGTGTAGAGATCGACTTTGCCGTACGTTATATATTTTTTTAACCATTCTTATTATTTTTTAATATACCTGATATTCGCCACATAAGTAAAGATTTTTATGTTTCAGAATCCTAATAATTTTCCTGTAGAAAATGTGACAATATCTATTACAAATACTGGTGTAGTACAACATGTAAAGGCTTTGGTATGATCTTTTTTCTTATTGTATTTTGTGTCGTTGATATACGAAAATTTTATTTAAATATTTACCCAAATATTTTATAGCTTACATGTTGCACAATTGTTTGTATAAAACATTAGTTCAGCTTATATTCTTTCGTTTCTAATATTGATTATATAAAATTATTAAAATGTTTATTTGTTTTTAAAGGATCCATATTGGATGGTAAAAAAAGATTTTATACAATATGAAAGACCTCCATATGGCCCTGACTTGTTACTTGGTTCAGTGGAGGCCTGGAAAACCAAAATGGACTTGTTTTTAGGGAATCTGAAATGGTTGCTTAAATTAGAGCATCATAGGTACAAATAAGCTATTATTTTGTATTATATTTTTATTTACTTATTATTTTAATTTATAAGTTAATTCATATTTCTAGGTTTTGGAGTACTATATTATATCATCCTCAGTGTATGGATGCAATAATTTCCTTTATACAAGAAACAAATCCTCCATATATTGAATTATATGATAGCAAAGATGTACAGAAATTATATGAAGATATTAGAAGACATATTTTAGTAGTATTTAGTAGACTTGTCACTAATAAAGAAAGTAAGGTAAGTTACACATGATAGAATGTTTAAAAATATATAATATGTTACTTGAGTTTTTCTCATCATGTACTGAAAATTTGTTTAAGTAATAATAAATATATTAGAATTATTTATACAATAGATAAATATAAATTAAAATCTATGAATGTGATAATAATTATTGTAATCTATTACGGTCATGGTAGTACAGTGGGGCAACTCTCATATCAATAGTTGTGGGCTCAATCTCCTTTCAGGGAATGACTTATTTTCATTGATTTTTTCTGATAAGACAAAGCCCACATTAAGTACCACAAATTAAACTTTATAATGCCTTCAATTTAGGTATTGGGTGGAGAATTGAATATTTCAACAATAGTATAAGTTGCAAATTTAAAAAACAATTTAATTGATTTTACAATTTTAGTCCCAATGGATGACTAAAGAGTACTTGGCAGATGTCATTTATGATAATTTTCTATTTACAATACCGGTATTATGGGACTTGTGTTTAACTTATGGTGCTGACAATCCAAGACATATATCAAAACTGATGGAAACTGTGTTCAGCATACAACCCAAGTACCAAAATGATGCTATACAGGCTTTAATATTTGTACAAGAGGTATGTATATTTTAGTATATTTAATATCATGGTATATTTTAACCTAATAAAAAAATAATAACACTTATCAGCGGGGTAGGCAGAGAAAACTGTAAAGATTTTCAATTTATAATATTTGTGGTGAATGTCTAAACTCAATGCTGCACTTTGCTTCACTTGATAGAAATCAATATGGGGAAGTGAAATACTTTTTACACACAAGGAATCAAACCCACCATCATTCAGTCTTTTACGAATAACCTAAATAGTGACATACAATTATAAAATAATTTTAATAATAAACAGTCTTTCTAGGCTTTCAAGTACATAATTTTGCAAGTTAACAAAGATTATGAAAGTGAAGAACCACCAAACCTCCCAGAGACATTTAAAGGTTTCAGTGAAATAAGGCGGCCTTCAGGGAATAAAAATCAGGATAAATTAACATTTGATATTTTAAAAGATTTAGTTATACATATGTTGGACACTGCCATGACATTAAGGATATATGTAGAAGTGTATCCTGCAGGAGCAGAGTTGATGAAAAAAACTAATTTTGTTTTAAGGTGAGATTTCATATTGTTCTATTATTAATATCTATTGAAATAAGTTTCTTTTCGTCATTTGATTATTACTATTAAATACTTAATCAAATCAAAAATCAAATAAGCTTCATGCTGTATCCCACACACAGTACAGTACACAGAATGAACCTTGTGTTAAGACACTGTGCTCTCCACTTTCGGCCGAATTCTGGAGGCGTTCCGTGATGAGTGGCGGAACTCAATGCTGCGCTTTGCCCGAGGCAAAGCGCAGCACCAGAGCGAAGAATGAAAATATAAATTTAAATAAATATTTCATTTCCTCGAGTGGGGATTGAACCCACAACCAACTGCGTTTACACGCACACTTTGTGCCCCTAAAATAAATTAAATACTTAATTGATTATTAAATTTAACAAATTGCAACTCCTTTGCTAGTATTTTTGAAAATAAGTATATTTTGTTACTCAATACTACAGATCCTAATTATTATTAGATTAATTCTGCGCAAATATGAACGAATAAGTACATAGCCTAATATATATTATAACTTTCAATTAATTAATACTGGAAACTTCTTATTAATTTTATAAAATTTAATGACAAAAAAAAAATTCTAAATGCTTATCTCTCATTTGACCATTGCTTACTTTTTTTTTCTATAAAATAATTATACATAAATAATGATAACATAAGAAAATAAATTGACTTCTTATTATATATTTCTTTTACTTATTAGGTAAATAATTTTTTTTTTCTTAAGAAATAAAACTTCAAATATTAACAAACCCACTTTTTCAGTATAGTCCAACTCTATGAATATGGAATTCCACATTTATATGAAAAACTCATGGAAGTGGGAGATGAAACAAGTATATCTTATACAGAAGTGGAAGGATATATAGAATTGGCCCGAATTGAGCTCATAGATATTGTGAAGGAAGTCCTGGCAGTATACAAGAATGCTATTCTGAATAGAGAGTAAGTTTTTGATTCTCATTTAATGCAGTGGTGACGCAGCGTGCATCTGAAAACGCGTTAGGTTATGGGTTCGGTTCGGTGACACTCAAGGAAATGAATTATTTAATATTTCTTTACTCTGGAATCCGAAGGATCCGCCGCTCGTCTCGAGCATTGCGTAATGCTTCCTAAATTTGACGAAAAATGCATAAAATAATTCAATTAAATAACATGGTTCAACTTAAAGTGATAAGTATTATATGCATACTGATTCATTTTAAATTGATTACGGTCGCATTTGATCTTCTATAATAATATTAAGGTTATATTAACTAAAAAAAATGTATAAAAACGAATACTTCCTATATTTAACAGTTTACGTCATAGATTGAAAAACTGTTTTCGTAGCAACAATATCAATTAGGACAATATACTTGTCAAATTAGTTATTAGCGTGTAAAAAAAATTTGTGGATTTTTTGCGGAATTTTCGGTTCGGTATAAGATTATTTGTCGCAAATATTTTTTATTGTGAACTTAAAATATTGTAATATTTAATAAAAAAATATTATAATAAAAAAAAAACATATTATTTGCTTGACTCCTAATATAATATGAATTCTTTAAAATACACAGTGTTTATGATTTAACTTCTATCATTTTTTTATAATAACCTTTTTTTTTAATTGCTTTAAAAGTGGGGAATTTATGATCCATAAATATAATATACTATACATGTGTAACAATCTTAGGAGACAAGTCAAATCCCAATTTGAACAGCTCAGAGGTGTCTTGGGAGGGTCGACTCGAAGGACTCTCGCCATCGTCCCAGGCATACTGGGCGCTGTCGAGAAC
>DWAN01003514.1:0-13308 GCA_018230445.1 Heliconius hewitsoni
TATATATATATATATATATATATATATATAAACATTCGCTTAACCTTAGATCTAAATAAAATTTTGTAATATAATGTAAAGTTAAAAATATCATGTGCTTATTATAGATATTGATTGTATGTAAACGATAATGTAACTAATATATATGGTAAGGATATTAGATATAATAATAAATTTAAAAAGTGTACCAAGCGTCTGTAGTGTTAAGAAATAACAATAAATATATATATATATATATGATCTAAATATTCCAAAAAAATGAGCAGATTACAAAAAATATATGAGTTCTGTTAAATATGTTTTACATTTCAATGACAACCTTGTTCCAAACATACTAATATAAACAAAAATATACAATACTGCAATAATAAATAATTAGATAATAACATTCATTAAAGCCTATATCTAGCAATGGTCAAAAACAAGCTGAAGATGATAATATATGAGCAAGTCAAGTCACAAGTCTATCACATTGTGTTACATTACATTTGTATATAAAAATATTTAAATTAGACTTGTAATGTGATTAACATTGTCAAATAATATAACAAATTTTAAATGAAACTATTTTAACCGGATTAATTGAGCATATTTGGTATATGCACTTCTGGAAACCCAATATTTTGAACACTTTGCAGTTGTCCATGGACACGGGTAGACTGTTATAAAAGTTTCATTTAAAATGTGTAAAAATCATGAAAATCAAAGATCCTAATATAACAGATATGATATTAAATACTTATAATATGACAAGTGAAGATCATATGTTAAGAAATCTATTTCTCTAAACTAACTGCAGTAAATCTAAATTAAAATAAACATTCTGTATTCATCATGTTAAGACAAATAATCTATAATAAGAATGCCTTAGATTCTTAATTTTATTTATTAATAATAATTTTACAAACTCAGGATATATACATTTTTAACAAATATTTTTTAAAACTATGTAACTTATAGTGGTTGATTGAAAATAACTAAGAAAAATACAACTAGAATCAATTATTTCAGAAAACATAACAAATTATAATTACAATTTGGCTTGATCACATAAATAGAAAACATAAAAAAATTGTAACATAAAAGTGTCACATTACACTAAGTATTGGTGTTACTTTTATTTCATTTAAGTATTTACAGCTGAATCTAATATTTTCAATATCGCAAAATATTGACAATTCATTTTTTTATCAAATATATATAAATAAAGTTATGAAAGAAAATGGGGTTCGCAAATTAATAGCCATCATCATCGTGTTCATTTTCAGTGGCCGTTTTTCAAATCCATTCTTTATTTCGATTAAGAAATGCGACAGTAAATTTCGGATCAGCCATATTTTTGCAAAAAAAAAAACTATTTCATTTAAAAGTCAACAATATGAGCTGTAAAATGAAGATTGGAAAAACGAGCATTTTGCTAAGGCTTGGCATGATGTTTAAAAAAAATATATATATCCCTAAACTTAGAATACTTAATCTATTGTATAAGATCATCGTAATGGAGTCATCTAGAAAATTAAATAATAGGCTTGCTTACCTATCTATCAATTGATCCTCGGTTCCAGGTAATGGATGAACAACGAAATGCATTGAAGACATTTCTATGAGATCTTGTCAATCAAATCAACATTAAACACACTTCCACATTTGCATTCACTTAAACGCTGTAGAACAAATGAACACTCCTTAAAATTTTTGTAACCACCATATTTCCTCTCAAATCTCAATAGCGTTTTTCGTTCTCAAATACATGTGAGTCGGTACATGACGAAAAAAGAAAGAAAATATCAACATGGCTTCTTTGTCTAAAATGTTGGTAGAAATGGGAAACAGGAAAATCTACAATCGTTTTCAATTATAATTTTGAAGTTATAAAATGTTAAAATATTTTGAACTTAGCAAATAATACTACAATTTTAATAAGATCGATAAATAATTAGTAATTTTAGAAAAATCGGTGTCGTAGAACATTTTAATTTAACAAATTATTTGTTATCTGTGCCATTAAATTTTTTTTATTGCCGTAAAAAAGCCGTAAAAAAGATATATGTACATTTTCGTCTTCTGCTTTAGTATATTTAGAAATTAAGTATATGGAGTATAGAGGCCTCCATTCGTAATTATTAAATATAAAAAATTTACACTAGAGGTGTCATTTACAGATAAATACTTACATATCGTAACCTAATAAGTAACTATCTATACGGTACCGTAATATTATATTTGATTAAGAATTAAGTATTCTAATCATAGTGTATTCTTATAATGTTTTATAAATTTTTAATATGATATAATCTGTATTCTGTAATGCGAAAAAAAGATATGTCAAAAATGGCGGCCAAGTCAAAGAAGCGGTTGTCTAAAAATGAAAATAAATTGTTAAAATTAGAAAAATTAGAGTTAAAAGATGTTATATGTTCCATTTGTCAGTCTGTATTAATAGAACCTGTAACATTGCCTTGCTACCATGATTTTTGTCAACGTTGCTTTAATGGAAGTATTGAAAATAACGCTTTATGCTGTCCACTATGTCGATTGCGAATTGGTTCTTGGGTACGAACCGCAACAAAACAAAAGAATTTAGTTAATAACAAATTATGGAATTTTTTGAGGAATAAATTTTCAAAACAAATAAAACAAAAATTGAGAGGTGAAGACATTGAACTACCAACAGGTACGTTTATTTGTAATTTATGTTATTTTAACAGAAGCGTTTCGTGAAAATATGTATGTTTTTTAAATTAATTTACACTTCTTCAGAAATCCCACTAATCCGATTAAGTGAACCAGGAGAAATTAAATGTGAATATGAAGCTGAGCTTCAAAGACTACGAGATGAACGTTTACGGCTGGAACAAAAACAGTTACAGGAATCTGAAAGCTTAATAAAGTAAGTTATTTTTAGTGTATAAGAATTTACATAACAGTTGCACTTAAAATTGACTGATATTCAAGTCAAATTTTGCTTATTAAAATACTTATAATCAGTTTCAATTATGTTGTATATAAGATACATCATCATATTTGTTTAAGTAGAATTGTATTCAGATGGGAAATAGAGTTAAAATCCAAAATGTTCTTGTTGTTGATTTCAGACAATTACAAGAAGAGGAGGATATAGCACATAAAAAATATTTGGAAAGATTAAAACATGATGAAATTTTAGCTAAACAGCTCCAACAGGAAGATCAAGTAACTAAAATACCTAAAATGTCAAAAAATAATGTGATAAAATTTCCTACAACACAACATAGGCTAAAACCTACTACCATAGATAGTTTTTTATCTAAATCCACTCTACAAGCAAGCATTACAAACAAGTACGTAATTTTGTTTATTCTTTAAAAAGATAGCACTACATTTATATGATTTCATTAATTCTTAGGGTGATTCAAGGAAATTACAAATTTAGAAAAATACTTTATTTTATTTTAATTATAAAAAAATATATTCATTTTAGCAGCCCATTAATAACTGATGACAATACTAGCACAGATATAACTACCCCGATGAAGTCAATGAGTTCTAACAGTAGTAGACATTCACCAGAAATGTTACCAAATTATGGGAAACTTATTAAAAACATTATTGACCAAAAAGTTAAAAATAGATCTTGTACATGGAATAAAGAAAATGGTGACACTTCAAAAGATAAGGTACAATTTTAAATTTCATCACACCTTGTATGGTAGTGTCTAGGTATATTCCTAAAATATGTAAAAAATAGAGAATGGAGTGTATCAGATTAAGAGGCTATCTCTTCCTTGTTCTGCTGCTGTGCCTTTTTCTGCTGCTTTGCCTTGCTATATATTGGAAATGCGTAAGGCTAAGAAAAGTATAATGTTTGGGAAAATATGAAGTAATATTAAGTCAAAATTTTGATCTAATCCTTATGTACTTATATAATAATTATTTTTTAGCTTCACACTGTATCTTTCACACACCAGAGTATGCAGAGAGAACCTAGACACTCGAATTCCCATTTACCCCTGAATTCTGTAGGATTTGCATGTTGAGTGACAGAATGAGAGCAAAGAAATGAAAATATTAAATATTAGGGAGTCAAACTCACAATCTGTTGCATTTACAGTCACAGGCTTGCTTTACCTTTTTTATAGGATTTAAATTTTAATTTCAGAAAGAGGAAGAAGAAACAAATAACACTGAAGCTGTGATTAAGGAAGATAAAAGTATTATAAAATCAAAAAGTGGAGCGCAGTCGTTACTTGTTTCACTGCCACTGCCAAATACAGGGATACTTCAAAAAAATAGTTTACCCGACCAAAGTAATATTGAAACAAGCAGTGTTGATTCTATGCAACAAGAACTATGTTACTTCAAACCTATTGAAGGGACTACGCCTACAAGGTGTGTAAAAGTTATTCTTTCTTATCTCACATATACTGTGATGTAGGTGGAGATTAGGTAACTACATTCACCAAATCCCAATACCACACGTTGTCTAACTGGCATTTCATTTCTGCGAGTCCGCATTGTCTAACCAGCTTTTCATTTCTGCGAGTCCAGGCCTAAGTTTGTTTGTAATCTTTATTGCCAACTGGCCTACACCTGTCTTACTGATAGTCACATATTCAATCCTTAAAATTAGATTTTTGTGTTTGATTCATTTAAAGGAAGAGATATAAAAATGTATGTGACCAAGCATAATGAACAGATTCATTATTAACTGAAGACACAGTCAAACAAGTGTAAAAAGATTGAGGGTGTATGTCCATCAAAGAAAAATTGTTGGATTTTTTAGATTTGATTTCTAATAATAATCTATTTTTAAAATATTTTTTCTAATTGTACTTTTATAATCACTGACACAAAAGCGAAGCTCAATTTAGGCCTTGTGAACTTTGCCACATCTTAAAATATGTGAAGCAGAAGAAGTTGTACACCATAATTTATAATATACACAAAATATCTATATATTTACTAATTAAAGCTGTTTATATTGTTATAAAATGTTATTCTACTCTAAATATTAATAAAATATTTTAGATAATTTAAAAATTGCCTCTTGGTAACCATCTAAGCTGAGCTAAGTCTGACCACTAAGCTATACATTCTTATCAAGCTACATCAAAATTCTTATAAACATGCTACCAACCTAAATATTAAACTTATTTTCAAATTTAATTTCAGCTTTAACAGTAACAAAAGCTTGCCGCTAAGAGTACCATGTTTAAGAGCAAACAAAGAAATCTTCAATGTGACTAAATATGAAACTCTTCCAAATCGAGAACAATATTTAGAAAATCTGTGTCGGCTACGTGATATATCTTTGACGCAAAAGCTGCCATCTGCATTTGTTATTGCTCTTAGCATATTAAAGACCAAAAAGGTGAGATTATTGAAATTCTGTATATTAAAAAATGCTTTTGATAATAAAAAATCACAATTACAAGAGGACAATTTTTTATAAGCATGGTGGCACTTAATATATTGCTTAGTTATACACATATATAAAGAAATATAATGCTAAATAAAAAATATTTTTGCAGATATATTTTCTACCTAAAACTTAATATATCAATATAATTTTTTAGTTTCATCCTGCATCCCGTAAATAGCAGGGGCGGCAAAGGAAAGCTAGTGTTAAGACACTACATTCTCAATAAGGCACTTCAGTTCCTTACCTTTCGCCGACTTTTGGAGGCAATTACGTCTTGCGACTTAATCAGAGAGATGAAAATAATTAATTTCCTTGAGTTGGGAATAGAACCCTCAACCTGTCGCGTTTACATTCGCAAGAAACGACTTACCTCATTTAAGTTTTATGTAATAAGTAATTTAAGTTTTATTTATTTCATACAAATATAATGTAATGTATTAAGTTGTTACTTGAATATATAGGTGAATTTGTAAATAGATAGACAAACTGATGCAACTGATAAAGGAGATCATTTCTAATTACATTTTTACACCAAATATTGGCAATTAAAAAAAAATATCTAAATATTTATTTATAGATACTTTATTGCACATAATTACAAAAAAATGTACAAAAGGCGACAGCCAACCTTAAATATAAGATTGTATATGGTGTATCTGCGCAATACATGCACCATAAAAAATATTTTGAGTGTTTTCCCACCAACTAATGATATTTGTCTATTCTCTCACTTATGCTTTATTTTTATATAACAAAAAGGATTATTAAATTTTCAATTTAGTCAAGCTATAATTTTCAATAGATGTTTTCTCAAAATTTTGTACACAACAAACTAAAAATCATTGTTGTGGGGTCTATTACATTGATAAATGATTTTTACATATACCTCCAGTGTACAAACAGCGATCAATTACAGTTTTATTATATCTTTAGTATTGATTATCAAAACAACCTCCTCATTTTAACATTAGATAGTAGAAAAATATATTGTAACGTAACATCCCTCTGCGATTGCGACTGCTTTTGCGAAAGTTACCGCCATACCCACTTAACAAGGGTGAACATTGCTCGATATTGAATTATGATCTTATTCATATGATCACCTTATACGTAAATAAAATAAAAAATATTCATATTTTATTAAATATTAACCTTGAAATATTATATATGGGAATTTACGTTATCGTAATTGATTTTCAGGAAAACTCAAAGAAGTATAAAACAAATACAAGATCTGGAACGAAGAAAACATCTAGTACAAATGTAAATATTGCCGTTCCTCTAACACCAAAACGGGTATTAACTAGATATAAACAACTGGAAATGGCCGATATGACGAAACCAAATTCGGGTATGACCTTAAGACGTACAAGATCAATGGGTAGTATCCACAAAGAAGAAAATGAGGTTACACCTAAAAAAAAAGTGAAGGAGAGGAAATACCATTCTGATAGAAAGCCATATTTAAGAAGTGATTCTAAACGAATGCATCTGAAGAGGGAATCGTGTAGTCCGTCTTCACATACTCGGACCATTAATAATAATAAGCTTAACTTAGCTGTGAAAAACTTATCTAGTCCTTTAGAAAATTGTGATGTAAAAAATATTTTGCGAGAACAGCTTAGAATTGAGAAAATAATCGCCCAAGAAAAGAGTGACCTTGAGTTCGCTCGCAAGATGGACGCCGAGTGGAACGGACGTCGACTCCGACGTGCTGCCACCAAGCGCCAGGTCACCCTTGCCTACGCCCTCAGGCCTGCTAAAAAGCTTAAAGTTTAGTGCAGCTTCTCTACCTCAAGATTTTTTTTGTATATATTTTCATTTATTATAACATCAGTAGACAGAAATATTAACTATTTAATGAACATTTATATTACAAATAATAAGACTTGACCCACCTATTATAAATCATTTCTTTAACTTACAACTTTTATTAATTTTTACAATACAATATTAGTAATATTGTTCCGAGCCATGTTGTGAATATATTTAAAATATTAGTAGACATATGATTTGAAATACACTAGTAATATTGTAATAGTGAAATATGTAATTAAATTGTTATAACATGTATAACCATTAACATTACCAACAGTACGACTTTTTAAATATTAAAAGATATATACTCATATTTATTAATTAATTATAAATTTTTTCAGCATTTGCAAGCAATTGCAAATAAAACATGAGGCACAGTTAGGTTTTACATACAAATATTTCAAAATATTTTTAATAAATATTCTTGGAATCTTTGTTGAGAAAAAAATGTAAAATAAAATCATACAACCCCACTATGATTTTAATATTTTTTTTTTACATTTTTATATTCAAAACTACATAGACTTCACATTGTCTATATACTTGAGTGACAAATTCTTATTATGACCGAAAATAAAGATGGCACCCTAATTCATTAAAACACTGCAATTAACAATAATTATTATACATTAAATATAATATTTGTGTAAAACTATATAAATATTGCATTGTTTTTCAGTACATCATATATTTTTTTTGAAAATGGTATTATATGAATTGCAATTTATGTTATGTACTTAGTATATATAAAAGACTGGATAAAATTTTAAAAAATATATAACAAAATAGTGACGCAAATAGAACCAATAATGTTCCTATGTTTACGACATGTTATGATTAATGAATATTTTAAAAATTTTTGCCAAAATGTTTTCACTTATTGAACTCAATATTTATTAAAATCGTTTAAAACTTGTACGGTTTTGAAGGCATAATAATTTATCATTGATATTATTAATTTCGTACAATATTGTCCACTCAATGGCTATAAGTATGTATTTTTTTATATTCAATAATGCCATAGTAACAATTAAAAGTGAAATTTAAATTTATTACATATAATTTTTTTAAATTTATCACTGTGATATATGACAATTAATATAAGAAAACACTGTATGGGGTTATAGTTTTTATTTCTTAGTAAATAATGTACCTCCATATGTAAATAAAATAATTTACTACAGCATTCAAATTTTTTTCCTAATAAAATAAATGTAAATAACAGCTGGTTTATTCTTCTTGAAAATGTTCACACTTGGCCTTTGGTTCCACTTGGGTCCTAGAATGAAAAATATGTAAATGAATTATAAACTCAGCAATAAATACAATTATAAACCATATTATTATAGAGTATTTGAATAATATATCAATAACCAGTATTTTCAATCTAGAAAATCTAAACTTACTTGTGAAGAGGTTTTAAATTGTAACTCTACAGTGTATAAGTAATAAATTCTTTAAAATTATAAATGTAACATTTGAAAACAGCCACATTCAAATAAAAATTTGTGGGTGTGAACTTCAGAAGAATAAAATGGTAAAAGTTTTGGTGCAGTGAAAATATTAAAATGTTTAAAATAGGGGTAAGCATGGGCGTAGAAAGGGGGGAGCCAGGTGGGCCTTGCTCACCCCTGAAATTTTACTAACAACACTTTCAGATTCATGCTGGATCCTGCTTACAGCAGGGTAGGCAAAGGAAATGTAGTGTTAGGACACTCTATGCGCTATAACTGGCCTCAAAAAAATCACATTTACAACATAATTTGACAAACGCGAGTCAGGCTCGCCCATCAAGGGTTCAAAAATTGGAGGTCTCAAGCTTTTTCTGAAATTCAGGCTTGGCTTAGCCAGAACCCTTTCATCTGATACCTCACTTGAACTAGTGGCTTTAATATCAAATTTTGTCCCCTTTTAAAGTTATTATTTTTTAGGGAGTTAACCACAAATATAGATTTTTGTAAACTAGTGCTACATAATTCTTGATCCCTCAGGAGTACCCTAGTAATTTTGATTACCTTTATAGTGTCAAAATACATGTTTATCAGGAAATCATGGGGTTATAAATCTGATTGTTTGAATTTCAACTCCAATTTTTCTTGAGATAAAGGATCTTTACAGGAGGAGACAAGAGGGACAACAGAGTGATCTTATAAGTGCTTGTTTTTTCCTTAACATTTACATGAACACATCTGTTTAAAACAAAAGTCTACCCCCCCCTCAGAGAATATCCCTAAATAATAAAATATGTGTAAGGGTTGAGTATTAAAGAAAATAGGTACAGTTAGTGCACATAGGGTAGGCAGAGAGGAACCAGAAAAATATAATATAAAGAAATTCCACTCCTCACATTCTATTTATAAATAATTAAATTCCCTAAATAGAAATCAAACCTACTGGCAATCACATCCATTTCTATTCCACTGTGCCACAATGGCATAATTTTCTTTAATATCAGGTTCTTTTAAGGTATGTATTCAAAAATACTAGTATATTATTTTAAGTTTGAATAAAAAACTAAGGTGGGATTTAAAAAATATGGGACATTTGCTTACCAAACTGATAATTATTATTCTTTTCAATTCACCCATGGTGGTCTCTTTCCTAGAGTATTTTAGGAAGTTAAAGATTTTTCAAGTCTCTTTTATAATTAAATCTGCAAGAGAAAATATTATTTTAAATTTGTCCAATATATATTTCTTAATGAAAAGTATATAATGACATGACATTTAAAATCAACATTAAAAACATGTATTTATTTAAAATTCAGTAAAATAAGAAATCTTGCCTCTGTCATCTCAAATTTATCTCCTTGATCATACCATTACAGCAACACACTCACCACTTTGATGCAGATGCACTCAGTAGACACTGTACTGCGGGAACCATGTGGCCACCTCTTGATTATCATTCACACAGACACCAGCAGTCTGCTTAACTCTTTACCCTTTTACATAGTATAACATAGATTATCTCATTCCAAATCAATAAGACATCCATACTCAATTTTAAGAGAATTGAGATTAATGCGCTCAAACATGTCAAATTATCTTATCCAATATTCAACAGATTGTGATTTGAATATGACCCTTAAATCACTCATTGTAACACAACCCACCCAAACACAAGTAAAACATCCATCTCAAATTACATACTTTATTAATTCAGTATCTCTCACATCATACCATTACACAAATTACACACTAAGTCATTTAAAAGATACTACATTTTTAAGCTATTTACATTAAAACTGATAGATTTATCACCAGAATAAAATAAAAAAATTCTAGCATAAGTAAGAACAACATAAACACTTATTATTTATACCTCCCCAAGCAATCATCTCTGGTATGAACATCATCTCTGATAGCTCACCTCATGTTTGGGGCTTGCTATTGTTATTCCAACCACCACTAGACCCCGAACTTCCACCCCCTCCATTACCTCCCCAACCTTGTCCATTAGGCCAATTACTCTGATTCCAATTACCGCTTTTGCCACCATTCCAGCCAGGATTACTCTGATTCCATGTTTGCGGAGGTCCATTTTGGCCCCAATTTTGATTATTATTCCAGTTTTTGCCAGAACTACCTTGTGGTGGGCCATTCTGCCAATTATTTGGTCCTGAATTACCCGGACCACCTAAAAATCCACCCCAACCTGCCTGATTAAGAGCTGCCGCAACAAGACTAATAGGTAAATTAAAGTTTGCTGGTGGTCCACCATTAGGATTTATTCCTAAATTTTGCATGTTTAAAGTATCAATGTTATTGTTACTTGGGTTGTTATTAGATCCAGTGGAAGAATTGGATCTATTTCCCTCCCAATTGTTGGGTCCATATGAATCTTCTTTCCAATTAGGACTAGATTTACTTTTAATTTTTGGTGCAGCACTCGATACTGAAACTGATGCTCCTTTGATTACATGGTCTTCACCACAAAGACTTTGCGCCACTTCTGGGTCTAAAAATGTAACAAATCCAAATGCTCTAAAGGGTCGGGGAACAAAAACATCTGTCACTTCACCAAATCTTGAGAAATATTCTCGAAGATCATTTGCAGTCATATCTTCTGTGCATCGCCCAACGAAAACTTTACATGGCATTTGCGGTACCACTCCTTCTTTGGAATTAGGTATACGAACATCAACCCAACGACCATCTATATTGTGTCTTTGAGCCAAAGCTCGCATTTGGGAAGCATATGTAGCAAATCTAATAAATCCAAAGCCTTTGAATGATCCATTTTTATCTCGTTTTAATTGAACCATAACCACCTCTCCAAATTGTTCAAAATACTGTTTGATAGATTCTTCAGTTGATTTCCATGGTAAGCCCAGGCATATTAAGTCCGAGCATGTTAGTTTTTTCTCTAAGCGTTTTGTTTTTGCAGCGGAGTTTTCTGAGGATACATCTTCCATCTTTCGCTTATTTTCTTTAGGAAAAACACAAATATATAAGAGTTTACCCCAGTCAGCATCATTCGGAGGATGAAGTTTGCCATCACTAAGACGTATTCCACGGATAACTTTACTATCGGGATGACGGTATTTAAGTCCACATGCTCCAGGGAATTGTGCAACAAGCGTAGATAGTAGAAGAGTTCCGTCTGTTTCACAGGGTATTTCTACCGCATTAGAATCATCTTCATCTTCACTGACTTTAATATAATCAAATGGATCTTCATTATAACCACTTTTGCTATTCATTTTTGGTTTTACTTAATTAGATACAAAGCAATTACGATAAAAAATGCTATGAATTCAGTGAACTTTACATTCACAGCTCTCGATAACAGCAAAAATCAAAATGGTCGCCAACGCTACTGTACTGACTAGTGTTGCCAATCGATGTGGCAGTGGCTATTGGATAGGATGACGATACTCTGTCGATAGTAGTCTGATACTATATAGTATATATATATACTGAGAAGGACTATCGATAGTATCGATTAAATAGATAGTATCGAAATTATCGATAGTTCAAAAAGGTACAATACTATCGGACAAATGCAATACTATCGATATTATCGATAGTATCGTATCTTTCGATCATATCGATAATGTGAATAGTATCGATACTATTGAATTTCTAGGAAACGATAGTATCGACAGTATCGATACTATCGATTGTTGTGAGCTCTCGATTGCATGCCAATTTGAGATAGTATTGCTTATTATTTTCATGTGTCAACCAATCATGATAATATTAGAAACATCTTAGTTGAAGTACCTAACCAATTGCTTAATTATTCATAGCTCTTTCACCAAAAAAATCAAACAAAAGAAATATAACAAAAATATATTTTGTTCTTTTGATTTCATCTTGTAAATAAGCTTAAGAATCATGCTCAATACTATCGTGAATTAGCATATAATCGATGGCGCAAAATAATCGATCGATACTATCGAATGTATTGATTATTTTCTGATTAGGAGATACGATTCTACAGATAGTATCGATAATGTATTGTATTCTTCTACACTATCGATAGTGTAGAATGTTGTGTCGATTGTTGTATCGATTGCATAGGCTTTGTTAGATTAAAACTATCGATGGCGGAACTACCGATACTTTGACAACACTAGTACAGTCTCACTAATCTATGTCTCACTAATCTATGGCAAGACTACTACAGTCTCACTAATCTATGTCTTGGCCAGGCATAGATACTAATGCAATAATATTGTCAATAAAGTACGTATTGTCAATAATATTGTGCGTTGTCAGGTTCTCCACATATGGAATATGTAGTCAATAAGTGTGAAAAAAATCTCCAAATTTTACGTGCAGTATTAGGGGTTTGGTGAGGTTCCCATCAATTTACGTTAAAATTACTATGTAACGCTATTATTCGTAGCCATTTTGATTATGCTATATTCTTGTTGGACCCATGTAAAATTCATTATAAGGCTTTAAGAATCATCTTGTGAGCTATGAAGTCATCCCCTACAAACGCCATGCAAGTGGAATGTGTTGATCCTCCGCTCCACCTTCGTCGTCAATATCTTTCCGATCGCTTTATGTCTAAAGTGCTGCAGTCTTCTTCTCATCCTTTGATTAATTGTCTTCATCGTCTCTCCCGTGCCATTA
>DWAN01003515.1:0-13306 GCA_018230445.1 Heliconius hewitsoni
GGGGAACGGAGTGTCTTAACACTAGGTTCCCTCTGCCTACCCCGCTGTGTGCGGGCAGCGTGAAGCTGATTTAATTTTTTAATTTAATAATTAAATTTACCTTCAAATCATTAGGTATAATTTATTGCCCAGGTACTAAAGTGAATGATATGCTTATGCCAATATATTATTTTTCTTAACTAATAACGGATAACAAAGTAAATTTAGCTGTATTTTACCAAATAATTCAATAAAATAATACAGAGTTTTCAAATTTTATATATGGGCAGAAATGACCTGGCAATTATAAATTTATTTTCTCTGTAGTAAAGTAGATAAAATTATATTTTTACTTTGTATAATATAAGCATTCTAGTATAAAATAACTCGGAGAAATTTTAATTCATAGCCGTAACGTATTATAATACGTATCAACGTTTTTTTCAGCTTCAGCTGTATTCCGCGTGTAGGCAGAGAAAGCCTAGTGTTAAGACACTCTGCTCCCCACTTTTCGTTAAATTCTGGAGGCATTACGTATTGAGTGTTGGAACTTAACGCCGAGCTTTGTCTCGACACCACAGCGAAGAAATAAAAATATCAAATATTTTATTTCCTTCCTATTTTCCGTTTACAGCTTGTGACAAGCTTGTGCCACTGCTCCACGACAGGCTTCTCTCAACTTTTGATATAAACGAGCTTTAATAACTTTTTATGTTTGATTTTATTCTTATTCAAATTAAGTTTTGTTATAATAAGTTATTTTTTTTAGGTATTCATAAACATACCAAACGCTGCACTTGCAGACACCACCTTAGGAATATCAAGTATAATTGTACTCCTCCTAATGAGGGTAAGTTGCTTTAATCATATTACGAGAATATACATGTTTCTATGTATACTAATATAATAAAGCGGAAGAGTTTGTTTGTTTGTTGGTTTGTTTGTTTGTTTTTTTGTTGGTTTGTTTGATTGTTTATTCGTTTAAACGCTAAGATCTCTGGATCTATTGGTCGGATTTACTTTTTGTTTGTTTTGTATGAATATATGCTATAGGCTAAATAACATTGCAGTTGAATTCTTAGTTAGCCTTAAATAATCAATTAACAATAATTAGAAACGCTATCGTATTAATTTAACTGCGTGCGCTGCAGAAATAATTAAACATTGTACTACAAAAACATTGAGTTTCATTAGTTTCAAAATAAAGACCGACTAGACCCAATATCTATCTAAAAAAAATTTTTTTCATTATGTTAGGCTTTTATAGAAAAGTTAAAACTGTGGTTTCATTTAAAGACACTTCCATCCTGTATATTGTATTTCAAAAACAATCTAAAATTATTATGGAAGTTACGCTAAGGTAACCCAAGGTACTAAAAGTTTCATATTAAAAGTTTTTATTAGTACACTAAATATATATATAAAAACGTGAATACTTTCGTGACTTCGCGGGCGACGCTGCGTCGGGACGCTGGTTATATATTATTTCTGATATCATAAAAGAATTATAGTGGTACGCCGTCGAAGCCGCGAATGGGCCGCTAGTACTTAATAATGTAACGCTATATATAATAATACAAAAAAAGCGCGATTCGGGCTGGACCACCGAGGGTTCCGTAAAAAAATTGGAGGTCTTGAGCGTTTTCTGAAATTCAGGCTTAGCTTAGCCAGAACTCTTTCATCTTAAACCTTTTTTAGGATTTAACCACAAATATATATATAGTTTTCAGATTTTTTCCAAAACTAGTACTACCTGATTCATACCAGAATCATACTATTAATTTTGTTTACCTTTATAGTGTCAAAATACGCAATTATTTTTTAGGGTTTAAACACAAATGTGTAGTTTTCAGATTTTTCTTTAACAAATATTATCTGTAGATGCTAGTAACCAAATTTCATAATTCTAGGTTAACCAGGAGCACCATATTACTTTTGATTCCCATTATAGTGTCGCAATACATTTTTGTTTTATATGTTAGGCTATTAGTTTTTAGGATTTTATTACAAATGTGTAGTTTCAGATTTATTCTTGATTTAGTACTACCTGTAGATGCTAGCAGCCAAATTTTATAATTCTAGGTCAACCGGAAGTACCCTATGAATTTTGATTCCCTTCATAGTGTCGAAATTATTTGAATTATTATTAAGACCCACGATTGCCTGGCATATAAAGCAATTGATATCGCCACAGCGGTATGGTTTTTTTAAGGCTCGATCCACGACCACCAACCTTGCCTCATTTGTAACATTCTTGACTGATTCAGTTGACTCTAATATTCCAGTTGACACAATTTATACAGACATAAGCAAAGCTTTCGATACTGTAGACCAGAATATTCTTATTCATAAGCTTGCATCTATTGGTATTACAGGTAACTTACTAAAATGGTTTTCCTCCTATTTATGTAAACGGATATCCAGGGTTATTGTTAGTGGATACTCGTCCCAACCATTTAAAACCCAATCAGGAGTTCCCCAAGGATCGGTTCTGGGTCCAGTTTTGTTTAATATATTTATTACCGATATGGTATCATTATTTAAACACAGTGAATGCTTTCTTTAAGCCGACGGTCTAAAAATTGCAAAACCAATAAAAAGCAAACATGATACAAAACTTCTACAAAAAGACTAGAACAGGCTAGTAGAATGGTGCAATGTAAACCGCATGGTCCTGAATATAGATAAGTGTAAATATATAAGATTCTCACGTAGAACTCATTTGAACTCGCAAGTTTTATACTATTGATAACAGAGTGTTAGAAAACGTAGAAACTATCAGTGACTTAGGAGTTCATTTCGATAGTAGGATTAGATTCCATATTTATATTGACAAAATCACTACTAAATCATTTTAAATGCTGGGCTTTATTATAAGATATACTAAAGATCTTAAGAAGCCTCAGACCAAGATCACACTTTATTCTGCCTGGGTTCGATCTGGTCTGGAATATTGTGCGCAAGTCTGGTCACCATACTATGATGTTCATATTCAGCGTACCGAGAGGATCCAAAAGTGTTTCCTATGGAATCTTTCGTACAATTATAATAAAGCTAAACTGTTGCCTACGTATCAAAGCCGCTTAAAATATTTCAATCTTATTAGTTTGTTCGATCAGAGACTATTGTTGAATCAAGTTTTGCTATATAATTTGGTTAACGGTAAGTTAGACTGCCCTCTTCTTGTTGAGAAACTAAATATTAATGCAACGTTACTGCGTACAAGTAAATATATTATATTTTTAACCAAAATTCAAAAACTAAATTGAGCCTTAACAATACAATAAATAGATCAACAAACGAGTATAACAGGATGACAAAACAACCTGATGCTATTATCGATATTCTCTCAAATAGCCTTGAAGTATTCTAAAATAGAGTTATTGCATTCCTGCGCTCTTCTCCGTCTTGATACTTAGATGTCATCCTATCTCGATCACGTTTCTGTATGTTATTTCTTATATTTTGTAGTTTGTTTTATTATATGTACCTATTAAGTTTTTTTCTTGTTACATAATCGATTATAATAGTTATGTAATTCATTTTAGTATATGAAGCTGTCCCTAAGCATGCCGTGGCAGCTTATATAAGTAAAGCAACACTAAGCCAATAGTTTTTAAAACATGATTGTAATATTCGATTAAGTGTATGTTTTGTTAGTTGTCCTTAATAAATAATAAAAGAAATACGCGTTTTTTGCATTATAAACGGCCGTATCTTTTTTTTAAATGTATATATATATGTTCTGGGTATATGGTTTAAACTTCAACTCAATATCTCCAAGCGTCCCTAAAATAAAGAGTCTTGACAGACACACAGACAGGCAGACGGACAACAAAGTAATCTTATAAAGGTTCCTTTTTTGGTTAAAAAATTCGGAACCATAAAAAAATAATCGGAATTTATTGGCCTGATATTGAGCTATTTGTTCATTTGTTAGGCACTTACCTAATTAAAACTTGTGTGTTTTTCTCACAGATATTATTGTCGGATATGGACCAAATAAAAATTGGACCACACGGAAAGCACTAGCTTTCAAATAAAAAAAATCTCACAAATACCATTGTCAGAAATGGACCTACAGAAGTCGGTTAAAAATAATTCAACGCTCTGTTATCGGCCGCTAGCATAGGCTCGAGTACCTCGGGGGACCTTACCGCCGATTTCGTCCTCTCAGGCAGCCCCGTAGTGCTTGCATTTTCTCAAAATTATAAAAATGATTGAATATATAAATGATTCAAAATTGCAAGGTGATCATCATATCATCGATTTTAATTTGACCTAGATATTAAAACTTACGAGCGAAAGTCATTTCATCATTAAGGAAATTTTATAAGGTTAAGTTTCGGCTATTAAACATCCTGAAATCTTTTCTTCATTTATTTCATTGTAATCGTTTCGCTCTGAAGCGATTACAATATAAAACGATAAATGAAATAAAAATTAAATCCTACTCTGAGTTACCCACAATTTTTATTTGTAGAAGTATAATATTTATTTTGTATTTTTTTACGTCAACAATTAAACCGACAAACAGACAAAAATTCTAAAATACATTACACCCTGGCTATTTTTTTTAATATCTTCAAGATACGACTATTCTACAAATTTATCGAAAGCCTAGATTGTGTATTTATCATAAACTCGAGCAATGGTAATATACTTACCAGAACTTCTGTTTCAGAAAATGAAGGACATAAATTTGCCGGCAAGTCAAAAATCTTTTAAGAAGACATTATGGCTGTTATCGACTGCGAGAAACGCTATAATTGTACTGCTGTGCTCGTTAATGTCATTTGTATGGGAGTTACACTCAGAATCTCCCTTCAAACTCACCGGCACCGTAAAGTAGGTTATTACTTTCAAAATATTATTTCCACAATAATGTTTGTGCTTATAGTTTTATGTTTTAGTGCTTAGGTAATTTTATATATTTTTATAGCAATGCTTATAACAATCGTATTGCGAGTGGTTTTGCAGCAATAACTATAACTACTCGTTAAACATACTCTACGACGTGGAAACACCCACTTACGACTGCTATCCAAACAATTGAATTCGACAATATTCAATAACCAATTGTAATCTTTACTTATGGAGATACTTTCCTATATTTAAAAAAACAGGACAAGCGCAGGTCGGCCTCGCCGACCGAGGGTTTTTTTACAGACAGACAAATAGACTGACTACAAAGTGATCCTTAAAGTGTTCCTTTTTTGAAGCAGGAACAAATATAGAAGTTATTTAAAAAAACATAAATGTAGAAAAAAATATTCACTTTATTTCAAAATAGGTTTAATGCCATTGTGCTCTGTGAAAATGTTGGATAATTACTTGTTTAGTATTATATATATTTAAGTATGTATATACGTTACTAAGTACTTTATTAAATAAAAACTAAGTCAGTGTCTCATTAAGAAAGGCTCACGCTCAACATGGCTAAAACTATAATTAATAGCTCCAACCTTAATATCCTTCCGACGAATGCAACCCACTTTATCACTGGTAGGGTTCCATCCTTGCCGGCTTGCCGGTTGGGTGCCATCCTTACTGGACCTCATGGTTGTCTCATCAAACGGGCGCGTAGCCACCTTTGGACAAATCTCAGCGGAGGCCTTCTCCTACCATGACCTCGTTTACCTTTCATATAAAATACGACCACTCACGCTAAAACACTAGTAATGCGAAGATGCTCCAATAATATCGAAATATATATAACCAGTCGTGACGCAGCGGCAAAGTGTCTGTCTGTAAACGCGACGGTTTTGAGTTCCATCCCAATCGGGGAATGAATTACTTTCGTTTTCTCGATTTAATACAAGACAGTCTCGACGTTTAGTTCCTCTCACTCAACAAAAAATGTCAAATAGAACTTCTCGAGAAGTGAGAAACGAAGTCTCTTAACTATAAGTTAAGTTTTTCTCTGCCTACGTAAAGCTAAAAAGTTATGTTAAATGAATGTATTTAACACCTAGTATTCTAAATATCTGTATGTCTCCTTATTGAAATTACTTATACTTAATTTAGATATTCGTGAAAAACATTACGTCGCTTTGCCTTCTCCAAAAATAGGACAAACACAATTTTTTTTTAGGTTGTAAGTTGAACATGGGTTAGTTCAATATACCACCAAATAGTTCTATTTTTAGTGTTCCGCAGCCGAATGATAAAGAAAGGAATCTTTGTAAATTCTTCACATCTGTCTGTCTATCCGTCGGTCCGTATGTGACAGCCACTTTATTCCGAAAATATTGGGTCTACACAATTCAAACTTATTATATATTCTGTTAACCGCTTTACGATTTTTACACTAAAATAAAAACAAAACTGGACAAGCGCAAATTTGGCTCGCCCACCGAGGGTACATTACAAAAATTGGTGATCTCGAGCTTTTTCTGCAATTCAGGCTTATTTTAGCCAGAGCCCTTTCATCTAATACTTTACTTGAACTTTTGCTTTAGTACCAAATTTTGCCCCCCTTTTAAGTCTTATTCTTTCAGAATACTGTTACATTCAATTTTCCTTGTTTTCCTTGTTTGTATAATTAGATTTAGTATAACTGCTATTGTTAATTGAACTACAATATCTTGTTTTAGAGAAGGACTTCCATCGTGGGCTATCCCGCCCTTCAGTACAAACTACGGTGGTAATAATGTAACATTTATTGAAATGTGTTCGGATTTGGGCTCTTCAATAGTCCTTGTGCCAATTATTGGTGTACTGGGAAATGTTGCTATTGCTAAAGCCTTCGGTATGTATGCTCTTTGTTATATAAATTAATTGTATTGTTTTATTTATTATGTAGCATAATTTCTGCTTCTTTGATTATGGTTATGTTATAAATTATATTATATATATATTTTTCCATAATTTAGCTAAAACGTTTTTATTTATAAAGAATAAACATTTGACTGTTTGCTATCTATGAATATGTATTAAGTTCAATACAGATGGTTTCCATAAACGTAATCGGCCATTAAAATGAATATATAAAAAAAATTAAAACAGTAAATTAAAATTGTCGCCGCCGTGGCTCCGCGCAGCCTGCTACTGTAATCACAACGATTGTAGGTTCGATTTCCACTCGGTGGAATCAAATATTTAATATTTTCATTTCCTAGCTCTGATAACTAGGCAAAGCACGACATTGAGGTCCGCAACTCAACATGCAATGCCTTAAGAATTCGGCGGAAAGTGGAGAACAGATGTGTCTTAAAGGGTATCGGAATGTCTTAACATATTATTTATTCAGCTTCACGCTGTATCCCGCACATAGCACGGTAGGCAGAGGCTAGTGTTAAGACACTTAACATATATAAATATAAGTATTCCTAACTTGCCTCTGCATTTCGCGCTATTAGCGGGATACGGCGTGGAAGTATTTAACTGACCGTAAACGCGACAGTTGTGGAATTGATTCCCACTCTGAAGTATTAATACTTCCTTTTCCTCGTTCTGGTAAAAAGGCAAAAATACTGATATAAAGTATGATATATTTTTTATAAAAATATATGATATTATATGTAATAGCTAAAATACACAATATTTAATATTTATTATAGCCAGTGGTGAATCTGTAGACGCTACGCAAGAATTGATAACCCTCTCCCTATCAAACATATTGGGTTCGTTCGTCGGTGCTATGCCTATAACGGGCTCGTTCTCCCGCAGTGCTGTCAACCACGCGAGTGGAGTGGCCACGCAGATGGGCAATGTTTACACTGGTATGGATGTTTTACATTTTTTGCTGTAAGTTTTATGGTTATTAAAAATAGGAATGATTATATGAGTAAGATACTGGTCTAATACTAAAAAGTATTAAGTAAAGAGATTATTTTTGTAACAACAACCGGTCAATAATGAGTCACAACTACTTTTTTTGTTATCAGCGTATGTAAAAAATAGGTACCTCGCGAAAAACGAATCCGTTTAGATTTTTTTCTATCTCCAAAAACAACTGAAATATTAAACATACTACTTCCGCGGCAATATATAAACGACCGCACTAACATATGACGTCATGATGCGTATTGAGAGTCAGCGCTTGAGTATACCTTCATAGTTTAGCTCGTTGCGCTCTCGCGATTTTGTTATAGATTAAATTGTTTTTACTACACACGAAACAACTATTGTATAGTCCCTATGTGTAACAATTCCAACATAAAAATACCCGAAATATTGTTTTTTTTCTGTACAATATAATAAAAATATTTGGATAAAGATCTGGAGGGAGGGGGAGGGAGAGGAGACAAGGAGGTTATCAATTTCGACTGTATTTTTTTTTTGTTGTCTCAGAACTTTTTTCTTAGTGAACCGATGTTAATGTTTTATTTTTTTTGAAAGCTGGTCCCGTGGTCCCATTTTGTTTTGGTCCATTTCTGACAATGTTATCTATGAGAAAATCACATAAGTCTTAATTTTGCATTAAGTATGTGCGCGACAAATGGACAAATAACTCAATACCACGCCAACTGATTCCGTTGTTTTTTTTTATTTGAAAAGATACAATTCAAGGCTAGTTTAGTTAGGTTCTGATTATGCGATCCGGTTGGAATTGAACAAGTTTTTTTTTGGTAAAAAATATAATTATTCTGTAATAGTTACAAGGTAAAACATTGTTAGAATGGGTATCAGAAATGAGATCCCTCTTCGTTGCCTTTCTTTTCAATCAACTTCAAAAAAAGGATGTACTTATTTTCAACCTCTTCAAAAAGAGAGAGATTTCCAATTCGTCCGAATATTTTTATGTATGATCTTGTCAATATGCAAAAATGTTACTACGTACAATAATACCTAATTAGGTTCGAAGTTTACAAAAGACAACCACTAACTTGAGAAGTATCCATTAAGGTCTACATCACTTAAAATTGTTACATAAATCTTGACCTGATCACCTTTACAAACAAAAAAAGAATTATCCAAATCAGTTTAGGTGTCTTCGAATAATCGCTGAACATACATAAAAAAAGATTCCGACAAATTGAGAGCCTCTTTTTTTAAGTCAGTTAAAAATAATTATAAGATATTATAATTTTAAACTCGATGGCAAGTTAACCTAACAGGCTTGGTAAATAGATATTGCAGTAAAGTTGTTGTAGCATTAGTTTGACACCGACAATTACATGCTATAAAAGCCAAAGCATATTTTCATAAAATTTCTTTGATGATGGAATAACTTTCGCTCGTAAGATTAAATATCTTTATAAAATAAAAAAAACACCGGACAAGCGCGAGTCGGGCTCGCTTATCGAGGGTTCCGTACTAAAATTGGAGGCCACGGGCTTTTTTTGCAATTCAGGCGTAGCTTAACCAAAGCCCTTTCATTTGATACTTTATTTGAACTAGCGGCCTTAATACCAAATTTTAATGGCTATTGTTTTTTACGATTTAACCACAAATGTATAGTTTTGAGATTTTTTTTGAGCTAGGGCTATCTGCAGATGCTAACTGTCAAATTTCATAATTCTATGTCAACTGGAAGTACCTTATTAATTTCGATTCCCGTTATAGTATCGTAATACGCGTTTTTTTGTTATTTAAGGCTATTATTTTTTAAGATTTAACCACAAATGTATAGTTTTAGATTTTTTCCCGAAAGGAAGTACTAGCTTCCTACCTGTAGTTGCTAGCTGCTAAATTTCATAAGTCTAGGTTAGCCAGAAGTACCCTATTAATTTTGATTTGGTTTATGATGCCAAAATAGTAGTAAGAATCGTTAAAAATGTTTCCACTATGTCACGCGACGATAAGTACTTTACTCAATTTCACATTGTAATTTCGCTGTTCTATAAATTCAATTTGTTATTTATTGCTTCAATTTTTATTAACCTTTATTTGTAATTGTCTGCAAAACTAGTTGTAATTTTTTATTTTAAATAAGAATAGCCGATTAGAATATTTTTTCTGCCTTAAGATAAGAAAAAATTATAATATTAATACACTAGCCGAATAGCGCGGCTTCGCCCGCGTGGACTATACGAAAATTAATTTAATATATTTATGAAATTATTTTCAATGCATATTTGCAATAGAAATAGTAAGAAAATATAAATCTAATTAGAATTATAGGAAGTTAAGGAAATAAAATCTATCTATACTATATAAAACAGAAAAAAATTATAGAGTGTTTTTGTCACCACCAAATGAAATAGTTTTAACGACTCTATAAAAACTTAATACAGTTTAAAACAAGTGCGAGTCGTGGTCGTCCACCAAGGGCTCCGTACTAAAATTGGAGGTCTGGGACTTTTCTGATATTCAGGCTTAGCTTAGCCAGAGCCCTTTCATATGATACCTCACTTGAACTAGCGGCTTTAATACCAAATTTTGCCCTACTTGTAAGGTTTTAATTTTTTTGGATTTAACCACAAATGAATAATTTTTAGATCTTTTCCTAAACTACCTGTAGATGCTACCTACCAAATTTCATAATTCTAGGTTAGAAGTACCCTTTTAATTTTGATTTCCTTTATAGTGTGGAAGTACGACTTTTTTTACTAATTAAGGCTTTTATTTTGTAGGATTAAATGGCAACTGTATTGTTTTTAGATTTTTTACTAAACTAGTACTACTTGTAGCTACATAAATGCAGCTGCTGCCCTATCAATTTTGATTCCTATTTTACTATGTAAAGCTATTATTTTTTAGATATTCTCCCTTAGAGCACAAAAAAACCATCTTCTAAATGATCGCAATCAAATGATACGAGGGTTTATGATACGTTTTTTGTCACATTTTGTATCAAAACTACAGCGTAAGATAAAAGTAACGGTACGTATAACGTAGGTATAAAAATTCCAAAATTGTTTTCCAACTATTGACATTTTTTTGTATTTAGGTCACAGAAAAAAATCATTAAGCACAAATTTCTATCTGTACGTACACACATAGTACAGTACGGATTAAAACTATGAAATGAAAATAATAATCCTACGTCGAAACCGTTAAAGAATTTTATAAAAAAAAATATTATAATATTATTTTCAGAATATAATAAAATACAAAATTGTTAACTAAAAGTCCTTGAATTAATTCAATAGGGGCAATTTGCGAATAAGGTGAAGTCACGCAACACTTGACAGCTGTTTTAAGTAAATTTGTTAAAAATGTAATTTAAATAATAACTTTCAATGGAATATTAATTGTCTCTCACAAATTTATTTAAATATTAAGTAGAATTAAAACTGGCTGAGTACATGAGTTCAGTTAAAACATGTACTGTAGGTACTAGTCGAGTTTTTTGAGACGCTAAGAGAGGTATTTCAGTACCATGAGGTGCCTCTCTATCTCCGGCAGCTGTTAGATGACTACATCCAAGACAGAGTAATCGATAGTCGGTAGATTGGAGGAAATGGCCAGATCGGTCGACGAAGTGTCGGTTGCGGTTCCACAGGGATCGTTGTTAGGCCTGATACTATGGCACATCGGCTATGACTGACTCCTGAGTGATTATCTTCCCCTTGGAATGAGTATCATCTGCTATGCGGATGATACTCTTGTCACGGCCCGAGGACCGTCTTACCAGGATACGGCACGTTTGGCCTGGCTTGGCTTGAAACTGGTACCAACCTTCGGTTCGGCAGCGGGTCATAACGGTGAGAGCGATACGGGGATATCATAGTGTCATGGACGGTGGCCACACTCTTGGCGAGCGATCCGTCATGGGAGCTACAGGCTTAATTGAGCATACAGGCAGGCAGTGCTCGCCAAAGTATACGCATTTCGTGCAAGTGAGCGGTCGCGAGGTGAGCAATCATCGATAGAGATTATCGCGCGGATCACAAAGTCCTGATCCAGCAATGGAGAGAAGACCTGTCGTCCCCGGCGGCCTAGCGACGATGAAGGCAGTCCGCCCGACCTTAAGCGCGCTGGGTTAAAAGAGATTTTGGGGTCCTAACGTTTAGACTGGTGCAGGTACTGACGGGGCACGGTTGCTTCGGTACCTGCATCAGATTGCGCCAGAGGTCGCCGGTGTGCCATGAATGTGATGCCTCTGTTGATTCTGCGCATCACACTCTGGCCAGATGCCCCGCTTAGTACAACGCCATGTCTTGATGGCTGTAGTGGGCAGGGATCTTTCACTATCCAGTGTGGTAGGGGCCCTGTTGGATAGTGAAAGTAACTGGTCCGTACCTCCACGCGATCTCAAAAACTAGTTTTGACAGACGGACAGACTATCAAGAAAAGAATCCTTTAAGGGTTCCGTTTTTACCATCTGAGGTACAGTAGGTAATGACGCGGAGGCAAATCTTTAAAAATTATAAAATCTTTCATTATTTTTTTTAAATCAAAGTATTGTACTATTGCTTTATGTGAAGTAAGCTTATTTTGTACCTTTTAGTTTGTTTGAAGTCTGTTTGTTTTTTGTCAAAATAATATTTTTTTACGATTTTAAGTGATGGGTCCCGGGACATACATAGGATGCTTCGCGACTGAGTACGTAGTGGTTGTACTGTTACATAGTCGCTTCAATCCTAATTGAGTATATATTATGATTTCCGAAAGCAAACACACGAGACTTTACAAAAAATACTCAAATCCTAGTAAATGTGGCTTTAAAATTTAAAGATTTCTCTCGATTTCTCCAGGATTACATCACTAGATCTTGACATGGTCACCATGGGACCACCTGTGAGGTATACCCTTTCAAATAAAAAAATAATTATCCAAATCTGTTCAGGTGTCTTCGAAAAATCGCAGAATACAGAAAAAAAAATCCGACGAATTAATAAACTCTTTTTTTTTAAAGTCAGATAAAAAAGTCGGTGAAAAACTTTTTCGTGTAATTTGGAAATCGTATAAAAACTTATTACTTAACATAACTTCACGGTTTATCCTTAGTGTCAGAGAGAACAGAGCGCCAAACGCTACGGTCCCTAAAAAAAATATTAGTTTGGTGGAAATTAAGCATATTATTGCATTAAAACAAAATTCTTTCCTTTGTTTCCAGGTATTCTAGTTCTGCTAGCGTTAAGTCTGCTCACGCCATACTTCTATTACATACCAAAGGCGGCGCTCGCCGCCGTCGTGATATGCGCTGTTATATTTATGATAGAATACGAGGTAATAAGTTTTTAACATATCTTTTTTATTAAATCAATAGCAACATAATAATAATAGTAAAAAAATAGCCCAGTAGCCAGTCCATCCAAATTCTATTCCATAATCTTAGTTTAGATTTTCACAGTTTTCATAGTTCCTACGCGTTAACCGGCAACCATCTCTGGGCAATTACTGAGACTAGCGGACATCCGCCTTTATTGTTATTATTGTTGTTTCTCTTTCATAATTCACGGGTTCAAAAGAACCCGGTCCTTTGGAAGGCTTG
>DWAN01003516.1:0-13306 GCA_018230445.1 Heliconius hewitsoni
TTGTGAACTCCTCCAGTGCTACCGCCTGTCTGTCATCCGCACGAAGTTTCCTTCTGCCAAATACGTTTCCTAAAATTGCACTAAAGCCTCTGCATATGGCCTTCGCAGCTGAGTGTTTTTGAGTGTTGAGAGACAAAAAAAATACTTAAGTGCTATATATACATAAATAATATTAATAAAAATGTGTTTCAATTTTTAGTTTTCAAGTGTAGTAATTAGGCGAGATGCATATTGTTATCCAACTGCAGCTTCAACTTACGACCATGATAACACAGCATATAAAAGACAAAGAAATGTAAGTACAGTAAAAAAACATATATATATATATATATTTTATTTTTTTTAACTTACTTGGCGGTAATTATGTTTACAAATAAAATGTTTGTAAATGTTTATTTGTAAACCTAGTTAATACACCTTAATAACTAGTAATAATTTAGAATATCATCATTTATATTTATTGAAAATTGGTATTGATGAAGCAATGTATTTTCAATTTCCAGCAACAAAATTTCTATACACCACACCAACAACCAAAGGAAACAGCTGATCCAAAACCAAAAATAGGAGAATACAAATGTGGAGCTTGTGGACGGTTTTGGACCAGCAGATATTGTTGGCCTAATAAATATCAAAATTGTAAAAGATGCAAAAGACCGGTATATGCTCATGTACATGTAAGGATATTTTAATGTTTTTTAAGGTGTTGTTCTAAATTGAGAAAAGAAAAACATTTTGGAATACATAAAAAAACCTTTAAAAATGTATCTTAAAACCTTAAGTCTTCACTTAAATGAATCTTTAGTTTTTTTTAAATTTATGACTTGGTATATTTTAAATAGTTAAAAAACTACTTTTCCACATGTAGGCTTAGTACAAAACATAATTTAGTTATAAGCTTTATTTACAAAATATTGGAAACACCTAAATTTATAATTACAGAGAGAATTAAAACCTTCTGATAATGTAAAAGACAATGATGACAAACATCCCCATGAGATGGAACTCTGTCAAATGTGTCAACAACTTGGGCGTTCTTGCACAATTAAATCTACCAAACATAATAACAAAAGAAGACACTAAGAAGTTGGTAATTTTTTTATTATACATATAATAAATATACCCTATGCCCTATTTTTATACAGGAATATATATTGTAAAGGGAACAAATAAACATTATAATTATATTATATTTATGTTTTTATTTAAAAATATTTTAAAAATGTAAATTATTGGCATTATCTTTCAAGTTGCTGCTTACTAAGTGCTATCAATGCTTGTCAATGTAGTCCTTACATTGATAATACTATTGTGCATATGTTATCTATATATGTACTTATTTTAATATTGCATGTGATTATTAAATTTAAAAGTCAATTTTATTCTTTTCAAGTTGTGCTAGATCTTAAAATACTTTGGGTGCGAGAGTTCTCCTTAAGAGAAGCCGCGGGAAGCTCAAAGACGATGGTTGCCGGGAAAAGGCATGTTTTCCATTGCGCTCGCCCACCGAGGGTTCCGTAAAAAATTGGAAACATTGCCTAACTCAAACTAAGAGCTTTAATACCAAATTCTATTAAAATTGAATTGAAAACTATTCAAGCTATTGTTGTAATTTTACTTCTTACCTCTTTGAGATCCCTTTTTTTTTATTTGCTACTCATTTTCTATTAAGATCTTAGAAAAAGTGAAATTTGAACTGTGCTCATTGTACAAAATGATATTTATAAAAAAGTTAAAAATAATATTTATTACTTTGTTTTAGTTTCACACTGTATCCCGCACATAGCAGGGTAGGCAGAGGGAACCTACTGTTAAGACACTCAGTTCCCATTAAGACACTCCGTTTCTCATTTTACGTCAAATTCTTAAGGCATTGAATTGAGTGGTGGTACTCAACGTCTGCCTCGTTTCCAGAGAGAAGTAATAAAATATGAATTATTTCATACCACCAAGTGAGAATCGAACCCACAAACATCGCTTTTTCCTAGTGTTAACGCACTTTAGCCTCCGCTTTACGCATAAATTCAAAACTGCGTGTTATGTACACATTTTGTCTAGAAGAGCTGGAATATGATAATTATTTACCCCAATTACGAGTCGATCCCGCACCTATCGTGTCTGCAGTCTGTCCCACTGCCCTACTGTGGTCTTAAATAAATAACATACGCATATACTTTGGGAAATTCAACACAGGAAGAAAAAATAAAAATCTATCCAATCATGTTTATATTTGTGACTGAGTTATTTTAATAAATAAATTTGATAACATATCAATAAATATACTATTTTTAAGTTTCTTAACTATACTGTGTATATCAAAACCAGGTTCTTTTACTGATGACATATAAGCAAATAGCGGCAAGAATATGGACGAAAAGTCTTCAACATCATTTTCTGATATTAAATTCTCCATAATAACGAATTTGTTGAGTATTATCTTCACTTGACTATCGTTCAGCGGCTGCTTGAAGAATTTATACTGAAACATTATTTGATATACAAGTACATACACTTGTGGCTAAATAGCACTATAGTACCTGTTGGTGGATTCGGTATCTATTCAGAAGTAATTTACATATATAATTATTTTATTAAAGAATTAAGACATTATGTAGTACCTAAGTAGCGTAAAAAAATGGTGAAACGTGAAAAATATTCCTTGGACCAAAGAATAAGGGAATTGAATGAATGATTTTTTCTTCTGATGAAATTGAACGAATCGTATTTTTGATGAGCCATTTGGGACACAACACATAGAGAGAAAGTATGTATGATAAATATTCCACAAACGAGAAAAATTGTAATACAAATATAAACAATAAAGTTACTTTTATGAGAATTATTTATTTATCGATATTTTATATAATACAATATAACTATCAAGTGACGTATTTCACAGAATGTAGAAGAGAACTTAACAGTTGTTTTAGCAAAATAAGAGATTAACAAACTACTTACCCTTACTATTGCCACATAGTTTTTCATACAATATTAAATAACATGCTTTAGAAGCCTCCGTATGGTTTGACTTCTCTGCCATCAATATTAATACAATACAACATTAACAAAATACTTACCCTTACTATTGCCACATAGTTTTTCATACAATATAATAAACATGCTTTAGAAGCCTCCGTATGGTTTGACTTCTCTGCCATCAATATTAATAATAAGGAATCGTGAAATATATCCAATATATTTCCATTTCCAAATACTATAAGACTGTCCCAGATGTTATACCATTCTTGGAGAGTGGTGCAATATATTATCTGTTTGAAAAAATATATGCATAAATTTTGAAATTAGATATAAAAATTTCAATACAATTTACCAAATTGAGGAATTATTTTTATGTCTCAATATAGTAACAATACTAAGTGACGCATTGTGTTCTGGCACTTAACACGCAATGTATCAAAAATTGGGCAGAAATTTGCGAATGGAATGTCATAACACTACTTCCCTACTCTGCTACTCTGCTATGCTATATACAGCTTTTTTAGAAAATATATAAAAAATCATGTTGTGGCCTTTAACCCAGACCACTTGAAAACTGTCCAAGTGTTGTGAACGCTAAACTATATATTCTCACTCATAAGTGTGTGGAATTTTTTATACAATTGTTACAACCTAATGTTGGTTAAACTCAAAGATACCTCTGTGGTTTTAACAAAAGCAATTGCAAATGTGATTGTTTTACCTGGGAAAGCCATGATGTCAAATGTTCCATGTCCATATCTTTGTGTATATGTATCCCGCTTATGACTTCTACAAATGTAGTGCCAGGGGGGTTCCATAGACGTCTAAAATAATACATATTTAGAGGATTGATATTCCTTAATTTACTTTTCAGCCATATGCTTTCTTTCTCTGTAATAATAATTTTAATGACAGGTTTGATTTACAAGTGATTTCCTTAACATTGATTCTATCATTATCGGAGCAAATTTAAAAAAAAAAGGTAATTAACATAATCAAAAGAAGTTGCTTAGCATAAATTTGTATTATATTGATTTTAAAATTAAAAAAATATATTTAATTTCCAAATATTGAATAATCTCACCAGGAATATCTGATTCATAGGTATTTAAAAGTGCTATTTGTAATTTCAATCCAATTTCCAATATATTGGGTGCTAGTACAATAAATGTATTGATCTTCCATCTTATAGTATCTAAAATTTGTGCCAACATGGCTAAAATTGGAGCCCTATACTCTATTAATTCGGACAGTGCATAGGCTTCTTGTAAAAGTTTACATTGAACATAAATATTGTTAATATTTCCAGTTGATAGAGCATTGTGCAAACTGGGCATAGTGACTAACAAAAGTAATTTATGCCCAGGAATTATATTTTCTGTTTTTACCAACTTCAAAAACCTTACAAAATTATTTTGTTTCTCATCAGTGTCAAGAGTGTCATTAATTATTTCCTTAGTTACCAGTATCACATATGGGTCCGTTTCTTCATTATAATAATGCTTGGAATATTTTTCCAATAACTTCATTATTTTGAGCATAATATCAGTTTGATGCATATTTTCGCACGCCAGTAAAAATATTTTACTATACACTTTTCTAGGGCTCTGCAGGAATACTGTTAATACATCGCACAAATCCATGTCTGGGGATACTATAAGTTTATTGAAGATCTCTGTTATTATGTTATTAAACTCAGATGTCAGCAAACTGTCATTAAAATAATCATTGCTAAAATGTTCTGCCACAATTTCTTGTTTTGAACTATTACTACAGCATTGAAACACTTTGAGCATTAATATCAATATATATTCATTTGGTTCTGATAAATTTCTATGAAAATTATAAATTATTTTGAATAATTTGTAACATTCATCTACATTCAGAATGTGTAAGTGGTTAGTGATTTGCTCCAGTAACACTAAATCTTCACAAATGTTATTTCTGTGTATCAATGCTTTGATCCACTGGGAAGAATCATTGTCATTCTTACGAATGTTTTCTACAATCACGTTAGTACTGGTTTTATTTATAATTTCAATTATGTCTAAAGGTTTGCAGGATATTTGTTGTAACATACTGACAACAGGATGATCTGAAACACTAGCAATTGAACACAAAATTGAATGTACTTTATAACACAATTCACCAATAGATTGCTGCATGCTTTTATCATTTTCTTCAAATTCACTCCAGGCACAAAATATTTCAACGCTTACATCCATTACTAAAATTTTACACTTATCTAATAAAAGTATATGACAGTTATTTATACATTCAAGTAATGAGTTGTTATTACAATCAGCTATTATAATTGAGGATTCTTGGTTTACAACAGATTCTTCTTTATAAGTTAATTCATATATGTCTTGAAAATCTAATGGTTTTAATTTGTGTACTGATGTGAAAACATTAAAGCACTCCAATAGCAGCGACAACATTGAAAATAGACGATTTCCAATAAATTGATATTTATCATCTTTGCTTAAAATATCTAACTTGGCTTCATTGGGTGGCTCAGAATAGAACTTGAGACAACTTTGAAAATTGTTAACTGCATGTGTTAATTCCTTGCTTTCTAATTCAAAAAAGAGAAATCTACAAATCAGTCTATATGAAGCTGATGTCAGTAGTTTTACTTTCTCTAAGCATTCAGTTGGTTTAAAATATTTAAAATTAGATAAAAATGCGTCTGATACTTCTAAAGCCAATTGTGGATGGGTGAACACTAGTATTTCATATATAAATTGATCCAAATGAATGTTCCACAAAATTTCACACATTAAACATTTTGGAATTGTAGGTATAGTCCATATAACAAAGGCTATTCCGTCTAAGTCCACCATTTCTTCTAAAATAGTTAAATCTGAGTTTATTACCACATAAAAAGCAAATTTTCGTACAATTTGTATAGCATCTTCTGAAACTCTATTTTCCACAAGAAAATTTTCTTTCTGCAAAAAGTTTCGAATACATTGAATGACATATTCAATTTTATCTTCATTTCCTAAAAAATATTAAAAAATAATCATAATTAATTCAAAAAATATGTTAAACTAGAAAAATAAAACAAAAAAATAATCCTATATTTGTTTACCTCCTTTAGATGTCAATTTAGAAAAAGAGTGCACACTATCAGCAGATATAACTACTCCTTGAAAAGCGGACAAACTTGGTGTAAATTCCATTATGACTATAAAATGTATTTATATACTAAAAATTTCTTAAGAAAAGTATTAATAATACATTCATTTATAAACAACCGTCCTTTTTATTGTATCTAACTTGTCATATGTTTGTCAATGTCAAACACACAGCTGAGACACAGAACACTTATACGCGAAGGGACAGACTACCAGTTTGGCAGGCAATCCATACAAAAATATATCCAAAAGTCGATACCGTATATATATTTTTTAATCTCTCCGAAATATTTGTCATTCTTCTTAATAACTTGATTGTTCTATTAGAATATTTTTCTATAGCTACAGAAATTTAGAAGCAAATACGATTTACCCATTGTTCATCGCGCCGCTATTTATAAAAGTTGGCTGACAAAAACCACCAATACTTATTTATGTAATTTTATATATACTATATATATTTTTTATTTTATATATTTTTTTTGTTCCTTTAATACTATTGAAATAAAACTTTTAGTGTTATTCTTTACATGTATTTATAGTTTTTAAAGTTAATAGTTTATCATATTATAGGAGCTAACATTAAAGTAATAATCTCAAGTTAAAGAAAAGCCCAAAGAAACTGGAAATGCAAGAAAAATACAAAAGTTGCTTAATAGGTAGTATTTATTTCGATTTTTTCTTTGTTTTTTCCAAATTTTGAAGATTTCTAATTGCGCTATGAAAACTTGGATCAATTTTTAAAGCCATTTTATACATTTGTTCTGCAAGATCATATTTCTTCCAACGATGATATAATACCCCTAGAAAGAATATAAAATGATTATTACCATACCATGTGTCTTTTACTTAGATATTTAAAATGATCGAAAAATAAAAAAAAAGCAATGAAAAAAAAAACAACTGACAAGTGATCTTGATAATATAATGGAACAATTCATTATGAACACAACAGACAAGAGTAAAAAACATGAGGATGCAGTCCAGTGTAAAAGAATTGAAATATTTTTTGTTTGAATTTTTATATTGGTCTCTATTAGAGACCAATATAAAAATTAAATTGTAATCACTCACACAAATGAAAAGTACTTAAGCCTCGCCAACTGTTATAACTATAAAATTTCAATGAAATAAGTATGTCACATATTTAAGATAGATTTAAATTAAACGTGTCAAGTACTTACCGAGGTTTGCGAAATGAATGGGCTGGACATGATTTTTAAATAATTTGATAGATTTTAGAAAATATTTTTCGGCCTCGTGGTATCGGTCAATTTTTCCAAAAATATTTGCAATTGCGAAGTTAATTGACGGAATATCCGGTAACTCTGCGAGTGCATTTGGTATTATTTGCAAAGCCCTCTCTGTTTGACCTGAACACGAATTAAATATTGGTGCATTTTAATTATTTTTGTAGGTAAATATAGGTAATAAAAATATAACATATTTATATATTATTTAGAACTTTTTGAGTAACAGTCAATTTGTGGGCTCTTTTACTGAAACACATTTGCATTAAATTGCTGAAATATTGCATTTATATATATATTTTTAACCGTCTTTAAACCTTATTAGGCTGAAAATTTGAGATTGGCAACCTCGAATTTAAATATATATGCGGTTGTTAGTGGATTCCTCTCTATTATATCAATAATGTACACGACGCATAATTATTTTCTCTGTTCAATAATTTTCATCTTCAAAACATTAATCTACATACACTAAAATATTGTCAAATATTTAACAAAAACATATATATTTTTTATTAAAGAACCAAATCAAACCATTTATTTTTTTAAGTATTAAAAAATATATTTAACCACGTTCCATAAAAAAAAATATTTACCTGTGTTATCTAATAAGGCTAGCAAATTTGTCCAGGCTGACACATGTTTTGGATTAATATTTATAGCACGATGCCAGTTCTCCACCGCATCTTGAGTTCTATTCCTTTCCAGATACTAAATATATTATAATATTAGATACATTCACCAGGTAACATTAAACTAAAGGCTATAAATGCATACATTGTATTTCTTTTTGAACGTGAAGTCAAAGAAGCGGAGTAAAAAAAAGCCAGTAAATTTATATTTTGAACGCAAAATAAGTCTACTAAGAGGAGTCTCAGGACTATATGCACAGAAAAACATACATTTTTTTATCAGCTTCACACTGTATCCCGCACACAACAGGATAGGCAGAGGGAACCTAGTGTTAAGTCTGTCCTCCTGTTCTCCACTTTTCGCCGAATTATGGTATTGAGTGGCGGAACCCAACGCCGTGCTTTGCCGCGACACCAGAGCGAAATGTAAATAAATATTTCCTTTCCTCGAGTGCGGATCAAACCACAACCAGTCGATTTTATAGTCACACTTTGTGTTCCTGCACCACAACTGATAGTGGTTATGATTTTAATCTTTAATTTAAATACGAACATTCTTTAGAAGGAGATCTGTATCAATGACTTATTATATCTTATTTAGGCAAAAGATTATAGGTATTTCATATTTTATTTTACAGACTTAAAAATCGAAGTGATCTTTTTTTTTACCATAAAGGAAAACTTGTGAGTAAGAATATTTTAAAAATATGGATATGACATTTATTTAAAAAATAATCACCAAGTTTCCCAAGTTATAATAGCAGTCTGGATATTTTCTCTTATACAATAAAGCTGTTTCGTAAGCCATCTGAGATTCTTTATACTGTCCAGTGCTTGCCAACACGATACCCAGATTCATCCATGCAGCGGGAAATTCTTTTCTGGAACAATTCTTTTCTTAGATTAAAGGAGGCAAATCAAAAAGCTTTACTCTTCGAGTGCGAAACCTCAAAAAATACGCCACGCCTGGATCTGATAAACGATCTGATAAAAGATATCATAATAATAAAAAAGCAAGTAAAAAAAAATACTTACTTATAGTGGATTGCATTTCTTAGATGAAATTCGGCTTCTTTATATTGTTTTTCGTTTTTTAATAAATTCGCTAAATTATTCATTGCTTGGTAATATTCTGGATATAATCTGTATAAAACAAAAAAAAACACTAAATTACATACATTTTTATGTAAAATCAAATATTAATTTTAATTAAAGAATTAAGAACATTACCTTATTGCTTCTCTATATTCTTCTAAAGCCCATTCTTTATTTTGCTTGGCGTCGGCTGCTTTAGCTACGTTATAATGTACCTTAGCATTTAATGGGCATACTGATAAAGCACTAGTGAATAATTGATATTCGTTTTGCCAATCAAATGATCTACGCCAACTTCTTAGAGCATACACAAATATTATTATTAGTAAAACGTAGAAGGCTCTCTAGAAGAAGAAATTTATTGATATTAATAAAAAATGTCAAATATTGTGATATATTTAAAGGCGACGATAGTGGGTTCGATTCTCACTATGAGGTAATGAAATATTTAATATATTCATTTACTCGCTCTGGTTTCGATGCTAAACACGGCGTTGAGTTTCGTCACTTATCCCGCAATGTCTCGAGAATTCAATGAAGTCAAAAACAGCAGTTTCTCGGGTTATGTGCAGGAAACAGCGTAAAGCTAAAATAAGTATATATCGCAGCAAAGATTGATTTTTTGGTTTTTTATTTATGCACATTTTTTTTTCGGGGCTCATAACAATCATATTACATTTCCGTATGGGCTATTTTATTATCGAATCAACTTGTAACCTTATTTATAAATACTTGGCGTGATTGTTTTAATTATCAATAAATGTATAAATAAAGAAAAATTAAAGTGATCTGTGACATGCTAAAATAAATTAATATACACAGTTCAATACATATAAGTTAAATAATTTGTCATCATACAATTCATTATTAATATTACTTAAATAATTACTTATTTATTCTGATTATAACCAGCAGTTCTCACCTCTTTTGCAATCCCTTTATATTTTGCCATCTTATTTAATCCTACAGATACTAGTAGACAGTATCCTACGGAAGGAATGTACAAAATTCTCTCAGCAATAACAAATCCCACAGGATATACAATATTTGCTGCTGGCAAAAACGGAATAACCATTAAAGATAAGGCCATTATCATGATCCTAAAAACCAGATAAAAATTACATACAATAATTACACATAATTTAAATATCAGATTATACATATTAGGTAACAAATTAAAATTAATACCTTCTAGTTGAATTTTTGTTTGAACTATGCATAATTGTCTTTATAAATAAAATGACATAGAAATATAACACAATAATAAATATTATTCTGAAGTCATATGCATTTTTTATTAATGGTACACATCCCATTGACCAATCATAGCTTAGCCATTGTGGCCATATCAATAGCAGCATATTAAGAAAATATATGTAATTATATGTAGCAACCTGAAATTAGTTGGTGGATGATAAGATTTTGTATTAAAATAACATTTTATTACTTAAATAAATATTATTGGTAAATTACAAACCTTAACAAAGAGATCATCACTGAAAGCAGTTGGATTATCTGTGGGCTTGAATTCAGGTTTTGTAGCCCCCATAATAATCCATCTTCCATATAAAAGCAATATAGTGGATAAAATAACACAAATTATTCTATAAATACATTTGATATCTAAATAAAAGTTATTAAAGATGTAAAATATATAATTTCTTTTCAGTCTTTCTTTTGATTTTGTTTTTAAATGTAATAAAAAGTCATACACACAGCAAACACCCTGAAAATTGTAAATAGGAATTATATTGTTTTTACATAACAAATAATCCTGACTTTTTATGTACTTACCAAAACAGTTATACCGTTTTCTTTGAATAACATGGAGGTACCAGCAAGTATAATACTAGTAAATAAATAAACATTTGATACTTTGTCAGATTTTATTGCCTTGTTATATATAAGGAATGATAGCAGGAATGTATTTGCTGCTAATAAATCTGCCCTACCTACAATGCCACATATGGCTTCCACATGTACAGGATGTACACTAAACAGAATGGATACCATTAATGGCATTTCAATTTTACTACATAGATTATTTGTCATTTTGATACTTTTCCATATACACCTATAAGTCCTCCATACTAACATACAACAAGTAATATGGCAAATTAAATTTGTAGCTTTAAATTGAGCAGCTGACAGGTTTTTATTACTTAAATAATAGTTCAACCTGAAAGTAAAAGACAAATTATTAGTGCTTAGGGTTTAAACCCTAAGCACTAATAATTATGTTATGTTCATTTGTGGCTAACTCATATATTATTTATTATAAAATCAGCTTCACGCTGTATCCCGCGCACAGCAGGAAAGGCAGAGGAAACCTAGTGTTAAGACACTCAGTTCCCCACTTTCTGCAGAATTCTGGAGGCATTGCTTGTTGAGTGGCAGAACTTAACGCCGCTGCAAATTATTTATTATAGTCATTATATTTCACTCACTTGAATGTTATAATCGTTAAAGGCCGGTATGATTTGTGACTTGAGTTACTCTTTATATTTGTACCCCAAAAGTCACTCCCAAATGGATCCAGCCAAGATTCAGATTGAACATCTTTATTTTTGAGTATTGCTTCTGAATCATCGAATACAAAATCTCCATTTATACTAAATAGAAAAGGTAAGCTGGACAAAAGAACCGATAAAAGTATTTTCATAAACATCTTTAACTTTGCCATATTAACCTAGAATGGAACGTTGGGACATTTGTAACCGATTTTAATTGTTTCACTTTTGTTCTTATTTCATAATTAACATTTTTTAAAGGAATTAAATTGAACTCAGTCGTGATGTTGTTGAATGTCAACATTCATTTTTTAATGACATTGACGTTTGACAGATGACGGTTGTGCTTGGTTACACTGACACACAGAACACATATACCCAAAGGTTTTACTTATATGTATGCACTGACATCATGTACATACATATAAGTAAAATTAAAAATCATATTGTGGACTTAGAACGTAAGTCAGATAATAGCCTATTGTAGCTATTTTAAACGTTTTTGGAAGAGATAAATAAAAAAATGTAAAACTATGAGTTAACGTATGTTAGCAGAAGGCAATATTTAAATATTCGAAAATTGATTTATATTTTATAAAATAAAATACATACATAGTACTTAACGATAAAAAAAAGAATTTAGTATGTTTAAACTTTAAACACATAGTCGACGATATTATATTATCATTAAAAATCGTATAGAATATCTATCGTATTAGAATTTTAGGATAAAATTGCGTATTTTGCAGTTTAGGTTTGATCAGGGCAATCGTGTTAAATAAAACAAATGTTCCAGATATAAGAATTCTTTAAATATAAAAATAAAATGACTTAATAAATTAAGTCGTTTTTTCTTTCTTAGTCTTTAAAAAGAACACATTGCTTTATTAAGGCCAATCGTGGAGCAGGGGCACAAAGTGTGACTGTAAAATCGACCGTTTGTGTGTTCGTCCCCACTCGAGGATATGTGATATCTATGCACATTTATATTTTATTTTTTTCCCTCTGATGTCGAGGCAAAGCACAGCGCTGAATCTCACCACTCAACTTGCCTCCGGAACTCGGTGGAAAGTGGGGGACTTCCTAACACTAGGTACCCTTCTCCTTCCTTGCCTACCCTGCTGTGTGCGGGATAAAGCGTGAAGCTGATTTAATTTTTTTTATTTAATTGATTTAGTAAATAAAACTAGATATTGCTTAGTAATTTTCATAATATTAGTAGATATTAGTGAATAAATATTAGCTTCACAAGGTAAATAAACACCAAGCGTCATATTTTTATATTTAATTTAATGTGACATAGACGTAACTGTGAAGTTCGTAGCAAGTGGTTGCAAAGTATGTTTTATATCGAGCGCTGTTCGCGGATCTCTCAATGCGGCTGCAGCGTGCGCTAGTTGTAAGGCACATTCCGGCGGCGCAGACGCTGGAAGTGCGGCACACTCTCGCTCCAAAGCACTTCCAACGCACGTCAACAGTTCCGAGAACCCTAATGATATCGCAGCCCGACGTAATCGATTCAATTCCTGAAAATATTTATAGTATGCAATATATTTCTGCGAACAGGCAGTGAAGAAGAATCTAGTGTTAACAAAGTTAAAGTTAAATAATTTTATTCTAAATAAGAAGTTACATGCTTAATTTTTTGAACGTCAAATAATTTACCAACAGTTCACTAAAGTTAATGCCTCAGACCT
>DWAN01003517.1:0-13306 GCA_018230445.1 Heliconius hewitsoni
GAAACAGCCTTAAATGTTAAATTATTGATTTGGGTAAGGATTCATAATATTCTTTTTAAAATAACTGGAATGATTACATATTAACTCCTGTACAGTTTTTAAATTAGTTACATGTATTATTAGCTAAATGTACAATTGGTAAATAATAAATGTCGTTATTACAATATACACATAGATAGGATGTTTTTAGGCATTTTTATATAGATTTACTATATAACGAATAAAAAAATCTATGTATTTACTTCATATTTCGTTGAAGATCGAATCGTTCTTTATCTCTGTGTTAAATTAATTACGACTTAAGCTTGTTACCATACATATCGACAGTTTCCCTCTATCCATTTCAGTCAAAAGTACTAAATGTACAAACAAAATATTTTTACTGTCTTATTATATAGAGATAAAAGAAGTATTATATCACTTTTCAAAAACCGACATGTAAATTCAGAACCGTTATTCTAGCTCAACTAAAGGATATTTCCGTTTCTTGTAAGTCTGATATTACCGGAAACTAAGGAATATCTTAATATTTGATAAATCTTGTGTGTAATTTGTCTGTGGCTTATGTAACATAGCTTCTGGTAACGAACATCGCGTGTCGTTGAAAGAATATTAAATGTAGTATACATATATAATGTCTACTATACAATATAATACAACATAATACTATAAATTATATATATATTTTTATATATATATAGTTATGTCGGGCAATTTTGAGACTTGTAAGTGCCTTTCTTCTGTGTGTCATTATATGTTTGTCGCCCACTAAAATAATCTAGGCTTATAAGATTTCCTACTTACCATCTATAACCGTAAAAAAATATTTACATACAAAATATAGTAATATTTTTGTGAATTTTTATTATAGCTTTATGACATTTTTTTATCGGAATTTCCAACAGATTAATTAAAGTGTAAAAAAGCAACGTGTTCGCGTTTCAGAGTTCAACATTTTTGCCCGAATAGTGTTTTACGGTGCTAAAGGATTATTGGAAAATTTGTCAACGCGCTAGCTGTCCTTTGTTTTCATTTAATCATTGAAATAGTTATCTGGGTACAAAAGAGGCGATTGTGTAACCAGCTCTGACCAATTAAAATCCATACAATAATAAATATAATAAAAGTTACGTGACGTTAATATATGCTTATAAGTTTATTTTTTTTTGCGTCACGCTGTATCTCGCACATAGCAGGGTTGGTAGACGGAAGCTATTGTTAAAACATCCCGTTGCCGATTTTTCGCCGAATTTTGCAGGTATTGCGTGTTGAGTAGCGGAACTCAACGCGCTTTGCCTCGACATCAGAGCAAAGAAATAAAAACATTAAATATTTCATTTCCTCGACTGGCAATCGAACCCACAACGTGTTGCGTTTACAGTCACATTATGCCCCTAAACCACGATTCGCCTCAGTTGAATTTCATATTAACTGTAATAAAAAGATATTAAATGTATCTTAACTGTCAATCTGTATATCTTCCGATATTCTAGACAAGCGAGTATCTAAAATGTATAAAAATGAGTGATTTGTATAGCGTTGCCAGGGCACGACGTCAAAATAGCCTTATAAATTGCACAAATTATCCCAAGATCTCGTTATGTCCCATAATATGAATAGATTAGGGATAATATCGGAGCTATCAGGTTCGAGCCTGATTTAAAAAACAACGCTTGAAGCGACGAGGTCATTGTTACATCTTAGTTTTATGGAGCCAGCAAACGAGCGTCCATTGTGTTGTAGCGATCGATTTAACCAACCGGCGACGCAATATCGCCGAGCAAAACGACTACGAAAGTTGATTGCGCTTTTGAATTGTACGAATACCGTACTTAGTCTACATGGGCGGGCGATAGTTTTACTCCTCTTCTTTCGGTATCATCTCAATTTAAGCTTAATTTTATAAAGTTTTTTATAAATGTTATTATTATATAAGTATATTAAATAATAATACTGTTGTGTGTTTATTGATTATATAATAAATATTTTAGTTATTAAACATTTCCTGAATCGACTTTTATAAAGTAAATTGAATTGAATTCACTTAAAATAAAATTGTATTCTTTTTACAGTCAAAACTAATGCATATGAAGTTTTATATTATTTTGCTGAAATAGCTTTTTTCATTCGAATCATTAAACTTCGACGCGTTTGCTGGTAAGAATGCAGCTTGCAAATAAAAATTATACATCAGCAAAGTTATTTTTAAATTTATAATATTTATGGAACTAGAAATATGAATTTGGACAGTCGTGACATAAAGTATTATTTCTGTTATTACGATTTCAGTGCTCCAGCTATTTGCATCATAGATTGAAGGTGCACTCTAAGAAGATTCATTAATTCAGACATAAAAGCGGGATGCAAATTGGAAAATCTACAAAGTATGCGGTATAACGAAGTTTGTGGTCGCGGAGGTGCTAATTTTGGCTTGCGAACTTTTGTTTTGTAGATTCCTTGCATTACTTATTGCTGTTTATGTTCTGCTGCTGTCGGCCATGAATTTATTATGAAATTAATAAAACGTCCTCATTTAGAGTGAAGGCAGATCATAGTATTGAAACTAAATCTTGTCGACATAATTTAAATAAAATACAATAAATATGTATGTCGTTATGAGAAATGTATAAGTTTTACCTGTACCCAAAAAATGAACTAACATAAAAGAACAACTTTATCATATAATGTCATTACGAAACAATAAATTTTATGGATATTTAAATATAATGTTTTATATCTTCCGAAAATATTTTTCAAGTTATATTCTATTACTCTAATAGATAAGTACTAACCTAAAGTACCGCAATTTAAACGAATGAAAAGTAAGTTAGTAACTACAATACCTATTTGTCAAAGTCGCGGTGAACAGTTTTTGTGTATTCAGAACGTTAAGAAAAGTTTTTATTAAATTTCTTTTGCGACGTTTCATTTCGACCTTGAGTTGCGAGCCTGACAAATGGTACGTGCCCATTCAAAAGAATATATTCGAACTTCTTTAGAAGTAATATTAAATAAATATCGGTAGTATAAGCCTATTGCCATTGTAAGAGTACGTTCGATCGAGTACATGCAAATGAAGACATCTTGTTCGGAGATGTTTGCGCTTTTGGGTGAAAGGACCAAGATGTTAGCACCAGTGTCGTTCGAGCCTCGTTCCTACCGTGGACACGTTTTGGGTAGTACTGCCTTATCGCAATTTACATACATTTGCGGTTATATTAGGTGTTGTAACAGCCTTATAACTATTTAGGGGACCTATATTGTTATTTAATTATTTATTATTGTTGAGCTACACTGAATTAAAGGCTATTAATGAAAGCTATGTTTAGGTATAATATATAAGCCTTCAAACATTTTAATACCAAAGTTTATTACGTATTCGCATGCTATGAGAAATAAAATAATTAAAGCTTATTTTTTAAATATTTAGTTATAGAGAAGCAAAATGTATGTAGATATTTAAATATTGGAACTGTTAGAGGCTCCAATTCCTTCCAGAAAAAAAAATATATTTTTTAATTATTAAGGAATTCTTTCAACGGCTACTACAATATTAGTTTAAATGCCTACGTGGATCGTTTATCGTATAAACCTGTCTCCCATATATGCGTATTCGTTGAAATAAACGTAAACTTAGAGTAATTTATCTTATTGATCCCATTGCATACGTCTAAGTCAATGCGCGACAAAGTTAAAGTCCCCTCTAAATGGATTTACGAGGGTACGCAAGTCGCACCGGGCTACAGATTGAGGATATGATGTCGTTTACTTCTAATTTATTTAACGTTTTTTATTTCCGTTTTTAGATAAGTAAGTAAGGGCTTATTCGAATGCAATGATTAAAAATTAACTTTCTCACCATTTTTTTTTTCAGCTTCACGCTGTATTCTGCATTCAGCAGGGTAGGCAGAGGGAACGTTGTGTTAAGACACTCCGTTCCTCCCTTTTCACCGATTTTTTCGAGGCATTGCGTGTTGAGTGCCAGAGCGAAGAAATGAAAATATTAAGAAATAATAATTCATTCCCTCGAGTGGGGATCAAACCCACCACTATCGCGTTAGAGTCATACACTTGTGCTCCTGTGTCACGACGGCCTCAAATATTATTCAATATCGATGACCATATTTATTTTTACTCGTATCTTGTTCATGTTCTATAAGCTGTATCATATAAGGTTAAAATTTACAACCTATAAAATATTGTAATAGGTCCAAGGCTGTACATGAGTATAAAAGAGATCAGTATACTCGTGACATTGACTTTTAAAGATAAAAAGAGCCAATACCAGATTGGAATATCTTTCGAGTATACAAAAAATTATTAACATATTTAATTTATAACAATTATTAACATTTATCATGTCATTATGTTAATATAAAAATATAGCATCGTTGATATTTAATATTTTATAAACTTAATATATTAATAATCTGGAGAGCCAAAAATGGGCTTAAATTTAACTTAGCAAAAACAGCAATTTACTTAAGTATTAGTTTACCTACTATTTAATGCTTATATCAGGTAACACATCCACTAATAGCATTCTGATGTCGCAGACAACAATGTAACGAGAGAATATCACACAAACATAATATTATATTATAAGCGAAACTATTTTAATAAAGTGAATGAAGTAATAAACGTTGGAGCTAATATTTTTTGGTATTTTGATCTGCTAATGGTATAGCGTATCGTAAAGTAAATGAAGTTTGTATGTAAACGGTACAAGGTATTTAAGTTAAACGATATTAAAAGAGCATCAAGTACGCAGATTCTACGTAAATACATACATACATATATACATCGTGCGAAGTTAATTGCCGTTGCGCCCGCCGCGCCGCGCCGCACTGGTTCACTTTTTACGCAGCACAACTGCCGGTAATTGACTTGTTCACGTCTAATTATGTGCGGGCTTTGGCAGGCTTTACTGTAACAACGAAAATACTTTATATTACTAAAAATATTAGTCATTGAAAATGCTAGTTGCATCTCAGATCAGCTTCACGCTGTATCCCGTACACAGCAGGGTAGGCAGAGGGAAGCCAGTGTTAAGTCACTTCGTTCCTCATTTTCCGGCGAATTCTGGACACCTTGAGTGTTGTGTGGCTGGACTCAGCGCCTCCACACCAGAGCGAAGAAATGAAAATATAAATTTCAATAAGTATTTCATATTGAGTGGGGATCGAACTCGCAACCAGTCGCCCTTACAGTCACAAACTTGTGCTTGTGCCACAACTGGCCTTTGCACTTCAGACGACTACATAATAATAATATTATTAAAAAATCATGTTTTGATATCTTTTTTATTTTAGGTAACGGTGAGATGTTCTTATTTTTCGTATAGTTTTAACACATTGGTGCGAAGAAACGGTATCGTGACTTACGTGACACGACAAAAATATTTATTGTCGATTCCAGTTTATTGGTAGCTGTGTACTTAGTTTTGCTTATGTATTTGCTGGCTGGAGTGGCGGCCTCACGCGTCGCTGACAAGAAATGCAATGGACTGCCCGTCATCAATTAACATAATTGAAAACCTGACACACACGATCCGAAATAAAATATTGTCTTTGGGATGGAACGGAACGTACAGACGCCATTAAGCGGAATGAGTCGCATTGAATAAGTAAATAACCAAATAGAGTTCCCTTAATGGCTTGAATTAATTGATATATAACATAAATAACTCAAATAAATTGCATAGAATAACGAGTGTTTTTTTGAAAACCAATACGGTGGTATAAAAAAATAATCAGTTTCAAGAAATGGGAAAATGCTTACAATCTTCCTGACGTTAATGTTGTTTGTTTGTCAAATTTTGTTTTTACATTATACTATTATATCTCTTTAACAGAAAATATATGAATGGCTTAGTTGGTCAGAGCAGGTTGGTACAGCGCAAAGAGGCGCGGGTTCAAATCACGCTGCCTTCAAATTTTTCTACGTTTAATAAGTATTTCTGGTGTCTGTTTTATAAAAAAATACAATCCCGTAGTATAAAAATAGGTATATAACAGACTCTTTCGTAGCATAGTTTACATATCGAATTTGACTTATAATATATAATTCAACTAAACTATATCGATTGAAATTATTTATTTTATTAATTATACTGATAACACACAACCACAAATTATTTTACAAATACTCAGTAAAGACACAATCCATCCACTACCACCTACATTGTCGGAACGATGGAAATTACGTAACGTTAACGATTTGCAATCTGAACGTAGGTGCTATCCGCGTAAAATAGAACTTACCAAAATTACATTATAAATTTAAATCTGGTCACAGTAAGTATCTTAAAAGATATAGGATAATGGTACCAGAAACTGACGAGCATTAATAATCGAACACTAAAGTAATGACATTATATTTTTTTCCCGCCATTTTATTTAAAGATGGCGAATTGAATCGCACATAGAGTGAAAATATTTTAAGTCAATTATAAAGAGGTTAAGTGCAATGTATTGCTTATAATTTTTTTTTATGTATTTTTAGAATATCTTAATTTTGTTATATATTCGTATTTAGCTTATTTTTGCCGACATAAAAAATGTCAATACCTGACTCTCCATTCATCAAAGAATATCCATGGCAATTATTTTAATCTAAACTAAAACATATTTCCAGGTTAGCACATTTATTTACTTAGTAACTTAAAATTTGCGACATTTCAAGGATGTGATATCTTAAAAAATACACCTTTTTTATCCATCTTAACGGAAACAAATAAATAAACAACGCGGGAGAGGCCACAGAACACTGGTTTTTACTAAAATGTAAAAAAAAATCTTTAATTTTATCTAAAGAAACACTATTATTGCTTATTTTTAACTGATGAAAAAAACCTGGAGTAGGTTCTCTTATAATTGTTTAATAAGTATTTTGATAAAGTTTTTATTTATTGGATAGGGATTCCATGCACAAATTATTACAAATTGTTTATTCACAAACTTGTTTAACTACTTATTTTTATCTATTTTACATATAAAAATTATAAATTATATGAAGCTTCCCTTATGTAAAATAAATGATGAAACAAAAAAAATATTTATAGATTTCCTGTAACATACAGAAATTTAGATACGTTGGATACGTATCGAAATTTCTATATTACACACAACTTATATTACGCTTTATGAACAAAACATTTCGAATATAGTCCCGGTAATTACAGTCCGATAGTATCCTATAGCCAATTTGAAATGGCATTTCATCAATTGCGTTCTATAGTTATCATATACGTATATAACTTTATTGATGTAATAATCGGTAAATAGTTTCGTTTAAAGCGAATGTAAATTACTAAATCGGTATTATGTTGTCACTTTATCGCGCGCGGGATTATTTTAATGACGTTCGATATGGCTATCGGCGGTTACCGAACGAAATAACGTATGCGATTCTTCTCTTTAAAATCCGAAAGGGAAAAGGTTCGTTCGAATGGTAAAAAATATAAGAGATTTCAAATTATGGTATCGTATTTCTTGTGATCGGTTCGGTAATAGGTATAAATATTGATATCGGGAATCTATGCTGCGGGGCACATTGTCTGAACACCTGCCCGTCCGTCGCGTATCGCTGCTGCGAGCAATATCTACGGGTAACCCCGCATAAATATCCATGATGTTTCAATTTATATTCATGATATTAGTAAGTCAGATGGAATGCATGTCACATTCGATTTCCTTTGCTGGTTTAATAAATATAGGCAAACTTGTACACTTTCAGTGGCGTCGAATTTTGAATTTACTTTATCTAAAGAAACCTTACCTTTATTGTTTAGTTTTTTACTGATAAAAAAAATCTGGAGGCGGTTCTCTACTCCCCATGTATGTAGTTTTGGAATGTGTAAATTCATCTTATAATTGTTTAATAAGTATTTTGATAGTTTTTATTTATCGGAAAAATATTCAACCAGGAATTTTAAATTCATTGTTGGATTTTTTTAAGTGTAAGAAAATAAGAAAATGAGAGCGAACCATTCATTTATTTAAATGTATTCTCTAGCCTATCTTTATATTAATTTCTAGAAATTAAAGTCCCATAAAATTTCAGGAATAGAAAAATAGAGAATTATTTATTCTTTCTTCACTTAATGATTTTATTATTGAGTTCGGTGCACATTAGTCATCTCATACACTGCAGTTTTATCATATAATTAATTTGTAAAAAAAATTCACAAGAATAGGAGACAGCTTTTTTAAATATAATTGCAGAATTAAAAAAAAACTAAAGTTAAACTAACAAAAAAAAACTGAAATGACAAACATAATTAACCATTTCAATTTTATTAACCATAATAAAAAAGTCACTACACTAATATAATAAATCTATAAAAATATATTTAAGTAACTTTAAGTTGGCGCTAAACAAACAACGTGACCTTTGTTGTATTGTATATCTATACTGATACAATAAAGCGGAAGAGTTTGTATGTTTGTGTTTTGAAACGCTAACATCTCTGGAACTACTAGTGGAGACTAGTTAGTTAGCCTTAAACAATAAAATAATAATAATTAAAAACGCCATCGTATTACTTTAACTGCATGCGTTGCAGAAATAGTTAAATATAATATGTTAGTAGGTACATTGTATTGCAAAAACATTAATTTTCATTAGTTCCAAAGTTAAGTCCCTATACGTATCTGATTATTTGACAAAGATATTGAAAGTTACGAGCGAAAGTTATTCCATCATCAAGGAAATTTTATGAAGATAAGCTTTGGCTTTTATAGCATGTAATTTAAACGTATATTTTACGTAAAAATCTAAAATTAAAATATTTGAACGCTCTGTTTACGGCAACAAGCCTAAGCTCAAAACCCGCGGGGGGCGCCCTTGCTGCGTCATTTCATCATCGCAAGCAGCCATGTAATGCTTGCACTTTCTCAAAATTATGAAAAATCTTTGAATGTTTACATTATATTATCAATGTTATGGCAAATGCAGCATAATACAACAATTATAGGTGGTATGCAGGCGAAGCTGAAAATGGGTCACTAGTATGTTATACACACGGTTACAGGAGAGTAAAGGTTTATTTATAAAATTAATTATATATATTATAATTCTTCTGAATTTAAGATGTGCTGAGTGTCACTCAATAGGTAGTTGTGGGTTAGATTCCTGGAGAGCCGACTGAAGAAATGAATTTATAGTAGATTATTGTAAAACAATACAAAAACATTTTCATGTTTGTTTATGTTGGTTCAGTATATTTTATTCAAGATATATTATTTTTTAATGAGGGCAAGAAAATTTCAGAATTTGCAATGTTAGTCCCTAGCTTAAAATGAACCGCGATACATCACTTACCTTAATTCTTTCCGCCCACTGCACATGCAACGAGAGAAGCAGTTACTAAAACATAAAGATAAAATAATAAAAAAAGATGTTAAAATAATTTCAAATTTAGGTAGGTATATGCACACACTAGTACACTAGTATCATAAATATTTCTCTTTACCGACATGAATTTTGCACTGGGTAAAATATATATAATATAACAAGATTTATAATAAAGGATTAGCGTTACAAAACCTTGTATTCCTAGAATCTAGTTTATGACCGGGAAAATCTGCATAAAATATTTCTGTTATGAATTCGCTGCTGAGAAATATTTGTTTTGTATTACTATTGTTTCATAACTTAAATTAAAATGATGAATCTCGAATAAATTGTAGGTACATATTATGTCCCTTAGTAAATGGGCTTAATTTTTTCTTAAATGTGACTTTCGTTAATTCTTTTAGTTGACGCAGTTATTGTTTAATAAAATTGAACGTCGAGTTTGGATGGAGTCACTAAGTTTTCCGGTTGCTAATCCCATTGAGCTGAAAATGCGTGAAGGTACACTTTTTTCATTATATATGGTACTTACAATAAAAATAAAGGATAAAATAAGGAAAGTGGAAATTTACAAGTTTTTCATAAAAAAAAATTTAGGTTAATTTCGTACAAAATGAGTGCATACGTCCGCAAACTTAAGTTTGTTAACTTTATTCGCCACTCAATCCTAAAAAATAAACGGCAGTAGAATTAAAAAAAAAAAAACGAATGAGTGCATACTAAGTATAAATGTAAATTAAGTTTTTGTCAATTTTTATAAGTTGCACTTCCCATTGAGTTGCAAACGTGAAATTGGCGCGGAATCCTCGGTGGATGAGTCTGACTCGCACTTGACCGGTTTTTTAATTTATTAAGCCTAAAGCTTATTTGGAAATAAACAAACGATTTAGCTCACATTCATTTACTTGAATACTACATTTTCTACAAAGTAAAACCAATTTGTCTATTTTATTTCTTAGTATTTCATATACCTAATGAATATTTTCTAAGTCCTCCTATTCTCAAACCTTCACATCGCAAAATATCAGATTTCTATACAAATAGGGATCACTCGGATGTAACAAGAACTTTGTTACGCAATCATCTTGCTAGTTCAAACGGCAGCCAGTCCGGTCCGGTCTGAAAGACTGAGGAGCACCTTTGTGCTCAGAAGAGTTTCTGGTCTATTGAATCGTGATTTGTACGAGACTAATGATGTAGCCATTTTCAGTTACTTAATGCGCTTTGATGTATTACTTTATCACTGGTGTCGAAGCCCAAGAATTACCAACGATACCGAATTTCAAACGCAATTATCTAAACTACAGAAAACAAAAATAGTCTCAAAAGTTCAGTAATTACACGAGACAATTTGTATTTGGCGTTATTTTAGTAGTTTTGTGCAAGTTTCCTTATTAAATTTGGCCTTAGCATTGTTCGAAGTCGCAGATAGCGTTGCAAGCGCTTCGCCGGTGTTCTGCTCTCGTACACTCAATTCAGCACCGGCTTTGCCAGCAGCGCATAAATCGAAAGCGGCTTACATACGTGACTGCTCCAGCTTTTATTTACATCCATTACACATTTATATAGATCAATTTTTAAAATCCCTAAAGTGCTTAAGCGAGTACCTACCTACTTAAAAGACCTCGCTTTTATAATCAAATTACTTCTTGCTTAAGTAGCTTTGTTTACATCGTCGTCTAAGTTATTATAACCCTCTCGCACCCAATTAAGTTAATATTTAGAATTCAGGAGGAAGAAATTGAGGATGTCATTTAAGGATAATCGCTGATGAATATTTTCATTAAGTGATGATAATCTTCCGTTAACGGCTCGGCTGTATAGTTAAGAAAATGTTAAGCAGGAATGTCTTCTTATTATTAAATCTACTGCCACCGATAACCATTTGCATTTTCAATCTTAGACCGATCCGATTTTTAATTTTATTATTTCATATTTTAAGGACGCTTTTTCTTTATAATTTTTTATTTTAAATTCAAACGGTGTCATGTCCGATAAATTAATTGAGTTGGTGAACTGTAATAGAAGTGTATCGGTGTTTGCTGAGCGGGCGGACTTAATAAGCAAGCGGCTTGTTGTAGTTTGACAGAGTGATTTAATAACGTGGCGCGATCGTTTCAGTAAATCGAGTTTTGCTCAGAACGAAACTGAAGTACAAATAAGCTGCGGACTAAATATATCATGTGAGCAATCTCTTAAATATTTTCGCGATGTTTTCGCAGCCGAGTTGACGGGATGATTTCGTCTTTTAATATAAAATGACACCAAAGGGATGGATATTAAAAAAATATGTGATTATTTCACCAATTTTAAAATATCAATACGCTTAAATCCTCCAATTTAGACAAAATTTTACATATAGAATTAGATTTTTGCTGAGCATTAAAACAAAAAAATCCGGGCAAGCTCAAGTCGGACTCGCCTACCGAGGGTTCTGTATAATTAGTGCGTTATAAAAAATGAATAAAATATTATGTATTGGAATATGCACATCACCTGGTACCTCGTTAATATATATATTTGGCTGTAATTTTTTTGGATTTAACTATAAATATATAGTTTTCGTATTTTGTCCTGAACGAGTACTACCTGTAGATATTAGCTGCGAAATTTCATAATTCTAGGTCAGCCGGAAGTACTGTATTAATTTTGATTCCCTTTAAACGAGTTTTTGTGATACTAACGGCCATATATTTTTTTTTCAGTAAATGTAGAAATATCATTTTTAAAGAAAATTAAAGGGTCGAAGATCTAAGTATATGGTTTTAATTTCGACTCGGTATATCCAAGCATTCCTGACAGACAAACAGATGGATAACAAAGTGATCTAATAAGGGTTCCTTTTTTTCTCAAAAACGTAACCCTAAAAGTAATTATTTCCTACAGACGTAAGGCATAATAATATTATGTAGCAGATTAATATAATCAGTATCAAAAGTTACTAATATATATTAATAATATATTTAATTATATCTTATCTCATCATACCTTTTATTGTAACCATTATAGATAATTGCAAATATATTGCACGCCTTTCAGATAAGTAGTCAGAACGACTTACCGCAGCATGCCAATCAGCTGTAAGCTATTTCCTATGAAAAATTATGCTTTAAAAACATTGCAACAGATATTTGAATATTTATATGATATATGGTTGAAATGTTAAAATGTTTTATTACTCAAAGAGAAACGATTTAGTTTCGAACAATAACTGTACGGCCGTTTGTATTTTCGCTGACTTAGTTGGATTTTGAAAGCATACTCAATTATGTTGATTGCTGTCTGTATTGCTAATAATAACGGCATTTAATGAAATAATATTGTACGAATATTGTTTATGCTGCAGCATATTATGCTATACTATATAGTTTTATGATACTGAATGAAAATAGTTATTTTTTTTTATTTATAGAGATATACTTAGATATACTTTCACTACGTTTTATGTAAAATATGTATAGGTTGTCACATTATCATGTCATATATATGTTTAATTAAAATAAAATAAAATAAATAAATAAATCTCGCTGTATTTCGCTCACACCAGAGTAGGCAAAGGGAACCTAATATTAAGACACTGTGTTCCCCCCTTTCTGCTGAACTCTGGAGACATTGCGTGTTAAGTGGCGGAACTCAAGGCCGCCCTTTCCCTTGACACTAGAGCCAAGAAATGGCAATATAAATTTAAATAAATATTTCATCTCCTCGAGTGGGGATCAAACACATTGTGCCCCTGCGCCACGACTGGCCTCGTATAATTAACATTATACAGAAAATATTGAAGAAAAACATTATTTTACAACTAAGTGAAAAGCACGAGTACATAACTATATTGTATGGACCGTTAGCAACTAGTAAGCGGTAAAAAGTTTACTCTTCATAATTATTTTAGTTAAATTAAAATTAAATTAGCTTCACGCTGTATCCTGCACACAGCAGGGTAGGCAGA
>DWAN01003518.1:0-13303 GCA_018230445.1 Heliconius hewitsoni
ATATATATATATTTAAAGTTATATTTTTATTTCTTTGCTCTGGTGTCAAGGCAAAGCGGAAAGTGGGGAACGGAGTGTCTTAACACTAAGACACTCTGCCTACACTGCTGTGTGCGGGATACAGCGTAAAGAATATATCGAGAAAATTACAAATATAAAAAAAATAACCTAAGTCCATTCCAAGACCATCAAATATCTATCTCTATATTGAATTTATAATATACGTATGGAGGTATGGATATGTACATCGTCCAACCTGATTACATTTTTCTGTCTCCATAAACTAGCTCCGCCACTCAACTCGCAATGTCTTAACAATCTTAATGGGAAATGGAGTTTTAGCACTATGTTCTCAGGTTCCATCTACCTATCCTGTATGTGCGGGATGTAGCGTGAAGCTAATAATAATAAAAACATATACTCTTAAATAAAGGAAAATTCAATATATATATATATATAGAAAGGCTCTGATCTAGACGTCTCAGTGTGTAGGTAGGTAGTTAGGTACTCATCTGGAAATTGTACAAGAAAACAAAAAATCTAGCCCTTGTTATACATATATAGGTTTTCTAAAGGAAGATCGTGTAGTTTTTTATTCTTTGTTGTTATTGAGTGTAATTAAGTAGTTAGGTACTGCTTTCAAAAATATATTAAGGCACTTTTTAAATTGAGAAAACAATATATCCTCGTGCAAAAATTAACTTACAATTTGTTCAGCTATTCTGAGCCATATTGATATTCCTGCATTTTTTCGATGACAATGTTATAGATATCTAAAATTCAAAATTGGATAAAAGAAATCGGTATTAAAATTCGATATTGCTAATTTAAGACGAGGTGACATTAGTAATAGATCTATGTTTGACACCTGTTCGAAATTCGATAGGTGAGCACAATCCTCAATTATATGTATTGACGTCATTTATACGTAGTTCGAGTGGTTCGAATGGTTGTAGGTTCATTTCCGCGTACATTGTAAGTAAATTATTCCGCCGGGATAAGTTATTGAGGTAATAAGGACTGTGGCGCAGTGGCACGAGTGTGTTACTGTAAACACGACGGTTGTGGGTTTGGGTGTGTTTTCTAGTTGGGGGAATGAAGTATTTAACATTTTCATTTTATCAACACGCAATGTCTCGTATAATCAGCAACCCCAACTCTGTGTTTCTCCTGCTTACCCTGTTATATATGAAATACAGGTAGAAATTAAAGAACAAAATAATACTTTAATTTACTAGTATATCTCTGCCATGCGCATATTATGTAGAAGATATGTGAGAATAAACGAAAAGTCAACATATTAAAATATTGGTCGAATTGCTTACGTAGATTAATCTATAGATATAAATTAAATTAAAGGGACTATCTGTGAAAATAATTATGTTTTTGTAAGTGCATATATTTTTTCTTGTTTGTCTGTCTGTCTGTGTTTCTGTTTGTCCGGGCTAGTGTCCGAAACAGATGAATCTATTTATGGCATTAACACTGAAAGACAGAAGGCTATGGAGCAACATAAGTCACTTTTCCGAAATTCTTGCGGGGTCGTGCGCGTGTTCCTACTGCCTATCTACATCTGAAATATAAGAGCATTTGATATTAATCAAATATGGCTGTTTTTGAGCAAAATCATATTGTACTAATTGTAATAACAGTGTAGAAAAAATATATATTTAAAGAATCAATTAATTTTCCCTAATTACACTAAAATATTACTTAACAAAGATAAAAGCAGGCGAAGACGAACGGAGACTACTAGTGAGAAACTCTATGATTAGGTAAAATTTTATATTCAATATATTTTAACAAAGTTTCATCTTATATATTAGGTGATTATCCGTAAAATATGACTTGCGTCTTTCAAATTGGATATTAAATGAAATAAAACCACACACGATATGAAAGTCATGGACATGTAGTAATACAATTTTAATATAAAACCTGTATTAAATTTTGGATATTCACTATTATTTTATTATTTTAGCTTCACGCTTGATCCTGCATATAGCAGAGTAAATGAGAAGAAAGTAGTGTTTAGACATTGTTCTGTACTTTCTTGAGTGGCGAGACTTATCGCCCGTCGGACATTATGGTAATTCATTCTCACGTGTTGGGAACCACAAGCATCGCGTTTACAATCAGACCGTCCCAAACAAATAAGTTCAAAATGTCTCTATGTGCCTTCATCTCTTTCTATTTCATTTCAGCATATCATAAAGATGCAGAGAGTAGAGATTTAGGTAACACCTCTTACTCTCACTCACATAAAGGGGCAAGATTGTTAGAAAGAATTAATAAGCATACAATGCTTAGTTTTGTATGTTTGCGAAATCTCTTGTTACAGGCGTTCTGTGTACTTATATTTAAATTCAGTAGCGATATAAAAACAGTAATTATTAAAAATGTGTGAACTCAATTTGAGACGTAAATGGTATAGTTTAAGTCGAGGCAGGTGCTAGTGCGGGCACGCGGCGTCACCTGCCTGATGTCATGCACCTTACATTTTCCACAGCGGATGCGCGCGCGCCGGCGCGTGGCAGGTCGTCGGCTTTCACGCGCCAGTACTCACAAGTCCTTATACTTTTGAACTCACTTTATTAAACAATATTTCCAAATATGGCTTTAATAATTACTTAGTATATTTACTTGTTCATGTGAGATCGTTGACAGCGAGATGATGTAACGGCTGCTTTAGCAGTAGGACGGGTTCATATGTATTTGACACAACGTAAACTGTACCTATTAATGATTGATGTGCATAAATGTTTACTTATCATGAATTATATAAATAATAATGCTATTATGACAAATTTTCAGATTAATCTTCTATCTTCTATATATCTAAAAGGACATCTTCTATATATATAAAAGGACTTGTTCTGACTGACTGAGGTAAGACGCTCGCAGAGCCGTAACCGCTGATGGTAGAAACGTGAAATTTGGACAGATGTTTATTTTCATAATCTGGACATCCATTAAGAAGGAATTTTGAAAATTTTAACCCTAAAGGGATAAAATAGGGGTTGAAAGTTTGTATGGATTATTATTTAAATATAGCTAGCTCGACTATATGATTAGTAAAACAAAAAATAAAATAAAAAAATAAAAAGTATAATTGTTTAGAAAATAATTTAACAATTTAAATCATATTGTGCTCGATAAATTAGCACACTACGATATTTTGCATATCGCTGATGCCTGACTTGTAAACAACGGGACCGCACCGAGTCATGCACGTCGGTCTCGTCAAACTGGACAAAGTTTTATAAGAAATCATTATCGTTTAACGATTATATTTTTACAGTACAGTTGCGTTTTGAACGCTTTCGTTTTATAGCAGTAAAGCGAATTTACTTAACTATGTCTCAAAAGTCTTTTTCTATTTTCACGTTTTTTTATGATTTTTACAGGTGTCTTTACCAGAAAATAAAAGAAAGTTTTAACAGATAATTTATTTATAGTAAAGTATAATATAGCATGTTTAGATATAATTATGATACAAAACAAAAATAATGGAAAATGTGCCTCTTATAACTAAATGAAAGTAAATAATTTTTATCGCATTTAATGAGAGACGTATAAAATATAATTAAAAATGATGATCTTAGCTATTTACATTGTAGTCTTCATGTATCTAAAATAACTATTAATTTACTTTTATATTAAAAATAACTATTGTTACAAGGAATTATACAAAATAGTTAGAATATAATAATTTGATATTTCGAGATACCAACCTCAATAATTCTAAGCAACATTTGGACACACATACATTGTATGTCCAAATGTTGTTTAGAATTATTTGTAGTTAATATTTAATTGAATATTAACTACAATCATTATCTATACTAAAAACTTGATCTAAAAACAATCATCCCTAACAACCCTTATTTATGGAAGTAGTCCAGCTACTAACCTTTGTAAGGTTGTCAACCCAGCACCTGCAGAGATCAATGGCAAAGAACTTCTAAAATGCCAACATAAGTTCATAATCGTTGGGCGTCACGCACGAAGCACATATTATGCACCCTCCCCCATACAGATAACCTTTAGGTGCCTAATGATAATTAAAAAACCCATTAATATTCATAGAACATCCTTGTTATTTCTATACGTGTGTGTGATTTTATGGAATACTTATCCCTGAGTCTAGTTTATGTTTTCTGTTAATGTAGAAACTTTTTTTTTTGGTAATAGTATTATTCTTTGAAAGTTTTATTATCGCTTGTCTGTTTCTACTTTTGTTTTGAAATGGGTAAGTAAAATTTCAAATGAGTAAAATTTATTTAATTTTATTAGAGGCGTGTCGTATAGTGTCACAACATTAGGCTCAATTCTTTAATGTGGGATTCAGCGTGAACCTAAAAAAAAAATCTGTTTCACTTTTTTATTTCACTTACAACAAACCGACAGTTTGGGAATGATTAACGAAAAACTTATACGGTGAACATTTTTATTCGCTAACTTGGTACCAGTGTGAAGAAATGAAAATATTAATAAATAATAATTCATTCCGCCGAGTTTTGAGGGATTGAACCTACGACGGTCACGTTACAGTCACAATCTTGTACCCCTACGCTGTGATAGCCTCACGCTCATATTTTTATTGAATAAACTGGCTTAAAATAATGATGAGTAATGAATAACGCCTTAACTTCATTACGTTTTGTAATTATTTTTATTTGAGAAAGATGGCGAGAAGCATTTATTTTGTTATATTAATAATTACTACGCAGCAACTCTCACAGATTACGTGTGGGTGTATACAATAAAACACGTTGAGATATAAGTAGTTTTCCGTACAATTAACTATAATTTTTGTATTTCATTATTTATAATACATTATAATTAATGAAGTTAGTCAAGAATTTAAAACTGGGAATACATTTTATTTAAATTTCGAAAATAAAAGTTTTTATTTTAACATACGAGGATCGGTTTATGTTTATAGGTGTTGTATTTCATAAGTTATGCATATAGCGCGTTCAAATTTAGTAATATTTTTTTGTGTTTTATTTAGATATAAGAAAAGAACTATCTTAACACTAAAGATGAGAAGTATATAAATTTATAAGGTACATTTTAAATAGCGGGGGAGCCTACGACTCTAACTCTGAATTTGTTCGAGCGTCATAGATTACTTTATTGGGCTGCGAAGCTTAGATAGAAAAAAATAAAAAATGTCATATCTTTTGATCGGTGGGAGGAGTGGCTATAGATTTTCAAATTTTTTTAAAAAAGTGTTGAATAGACACACTCGAGCGCATCGGATATTGATTTCATCCTTGTCCTACGTATTCTTAAAAATGTAAGTGTGCTAATCTGATTGTTTCCATGATGGAGGATGATGGAGAAACGTGAAAAAACTCTTAAATAATTTGAGTACGTCACATCAAAAAAACTCGTACGTTAAGCCGTACTGCATTAAACTTTATATATTATATATTTTTCGTAATCCTTAAATTGTTCCCTTCAAAATAGAAAAAAAAAACTAGCCACACGCGAGAATGTCGAGATAACATTATTTTTTTAACAACTTTATAACCCTATCCCTTCTTAACATTACTCTCAAATTTAAACCTTAATCGATGAGAAATTTAGATGATCATTTTATTTTTACTAATCTGATCAGTTATCCTAGGCGGGTGGCCATATATATGGGGTTCATATTTGGTGGAAATACTTAATTGAGTACAAGAAATCGCCCACTCTTTGCCATGTTTAAACAAATCCAGAAATCCCCGTTTGGGCTCCTGTATTACGGCAAGGATATATCTATTTTACTTCTTTAAAGAATAGAAAGTATTTTCATTTAAAAATCTATTTCTTCAGTTTCTCGATGCCTCCCACATATAGCAGGGTAAATAGAGGGTACCTAATGTTAAGGCATGCGTGTGGAATAGCATAACTCAGCACGGCCTACTTTTATGATTTCACTCCCAACACCAACCTAATTGTTTATAAATAACAAGCTGGAGATCTTCACCTGCTTCTGGAAAGTGATTTGTAAATCGTTATAATTTAGAAAAAAAAACCATCTGCCGTTACTGTTTCACGGTCGGGCGACTCGTCGAACAATCAATCCGGTGATCTTAACCGGAATAATTGCCTAGTCCTGTAATCTATGCATGGATGCGTGGAAATGCCTTGCCTTGTAAGTTCTGCCCGAGAAAAACTGTCTGCGTGCATTTTATTGAAAAAATATGATTTATCGCACATTAACTATCTATATTACATTTTCTATATAAGTGTATGTAGTTTTTTTTAAAGTCTTGCTACGTTCTCTATCACTAAATCTTAAAAGGGGAGTGTTGCCTACGTAATTGCTTAGATATTAATGAATGTTTATATGCATATATTTTATATCAATTTTATGTACAGTCTATGTATGTATATCTATTTAATTTTAAATTGCCCTTGTTTTGCACACCTATATATTTGTTGACCACATGGCTAGGTTAGCTGGTAGATAATTCTTTTTAGCGTTACAATTTTTTCCTATTCTGTGCAATAAAGGATTTTAAATAAAAATGTAAATACATCATGATGACTTTGATTTTTATGAATTTCAATTACAATTATAATATTCATTAAGACCATAATGTGTTGAGAAGTACATATGCATATCTAGATACAAATACAATTCTAACAATAATTTAATACAAAAAAAAACGTTAAGACGAATATAATAAATGTATAAATAGCAAATACTGAATAGCTGGCTAATAATATACATCACGGAGTTTAAATTTGCAAAAACAAGGTGTGAAGTTCCATCAACTGTAAGAAATAGACAACAATAGTTTTATTAAACGAACAACGCGCATTGACAATGCTTAAGACTATATAATGTTGTCATTTCACGGCTCGTCTCTGTTTTGTAGGTTTCAGCATCCACGTAGTCAAACGTGATTGAACGTAATATTTTCCAGTTTTCATAATGAATATAGCCCGACATCGGTGTATTCGGTGCGGTCAACAACCGACGCCGTCATGGGCGACCGAGTGCCGCTCTCGAATGCGCTTTACCTACTGTTCATGGAAACTTAATTTTTTTGTCTCAGTGCTTTGGTTAACGTTAGGCTTATAAATATTCTACGTTTTGAGGGTAACGAGGTAAATGTCTGGATTTTTTTTCTTTTTTTCAACCTCTGAGTGCGCTCGGTGATATACAAGATCTAATAATATATTATAGTTTAAGTTGCCTTTTAAGACGACGAAGAAAGTTTAAGGTTCATTTAATGAATTTATTTTAGCCATAATGGAAAATCCAGTCAGTATTAATTGTTGGAAGGAACCCAAAATCCACGTCAAAAATATGACTCTGAACTGAGAAAAACTACGGTTAACTTAAATTATTATTCGTGTTTAAATAATAAAAATATTCGAAAGATTGAAAAAATCTATAAAAATGCAATTAAATACTTTTTACTTTAATGTTATGACTTGGTCTTCCATTTTTGAATAAAATCTCTCTCAAAAAACGTGACCAAGAACATTCAATTAAAAGGTAATCAAAAAACAGTTTGAGAAAATGCTTACAACTTATTTTTCCCTAATACAAGTACTTTTTAAACTATGGATGATGCCGTACAACATTGCGCGATGACCACAATCTAGTAAAAGGCTAAATGTTAGAAACCGCACAATAATCGTTAGGCAGAAAGAAGTATTTAAGTTGTTCGGTGGGCGTGAAGCCCTACATCGCTGATTTGATGATCTTAATGATCTCACTTATCTAACGGACAAGATCTTTACACTGTGTACACGAAAGTTATTTTGTTTTGAACCTCTGTACATATAATATTATTGCTTTAATTTTTATTTTTATTGCTTTAATTTTTATTATGAATTTTATAATATTATTAAGCTTTTTTTATTATTAATTTAAAAAAAACATCTTTTACAGCCGATAGGCACTTAGCTACACTAGCTAATGAGAAGACTCCCTACTTTTTAAATTGACTTACTCAGTTTTTCAAATATGAAACTACACTAAAAAATAAAGGAATTTAAAAAAAATGTACAAAATAAAAGTTCTAGGTTTGTGACTAGCGTATCTGTCTAGAATCTATAATATACAACTTATGATTTAACAGGAAAGGCGTTGTAAGAAATAAAACTTTAAATAAATTAATCATCCCACGATTGAACTTAAGTAACTTAGTATTAAATGTAACATCAAATTTATTAACAGCTATATCGTTACTTTAATCGTTTTAGTGCTATATTTGAAGACTACGTCATTAATACTAATGACAGCCATGTTTGATTAACCAAGTCGTAAACAACCTCCAGTAAGCCAATATCTTGAGATTTACGAACGAAAGAACGAATTAAATTAAATTAATATTTGAGTGTAAAGCTGTAATGAAAATTATTTCATTAATTTTCATTTTACAGCAACTTACGCACCGTTACGTTTATGGAATGAGTAATGAATAAATAATAATAATCTGTGTCTGGAGTTGCAATATCAAAAAATAATGTGTGTGAATGACATCTTAAAAGTTTATGTCCATAATATGACAAAATTATATATTTTTTATTCTATTACATTGGTACATTAGCGGAAATTGTCAAATTTCAAAACTAGAACGAAATAACGTATACATTTATTTTCATTATTTCCTTTTACAAAATTCACTGAAGTGAACAAAGTCCACTGAAAGTGTACTTTTATTTATCTATCTAGTATATTGAAATACACATACATACAAACACGTGTACATCAGTTTAACTGATTTTAATAATTATTATGCGCTTCCAAAATTATTCGAATGATTTATTATTTTTATATTTATTAAGAGTTTTTAAAAATTATTTTATGTAAAGCCATAAATAGAATATTAGCAAGATTATTCAAATATTTCTATTAATGTGTAAATATTCCTATTAATATTTATGGATTAAATAATCGTATTTTTAATCCATACCTATATTATAAATCTGAAAGTAACTCTGTCGATTGTGATAAAATTTCTTCTGGAGATACTTGAGCTACTTTTTTGATATATTAGTAATATTCTAGATATATACTAATGTATTAAAATAAATGATTTTCTAAATGATATGCAATTCATTATCTGTTAATTACAAGCAACCGTCGCTAAACAAAAAGGAGTTTCATTGTTTTAAGGACAGTTCGCCCAAAATGCTTTCTGAACTCTTACATGGCGCTATTTTCTATTAAAATATTGTACTTTAAAAAACTTACAAATAGATCGCGATGGTATGTTAATGAAGGTTGAGATACAGTAACCATTTTAATATATTTAATTTTAATTTATCGGGGTATTGTTAATATAACTATGATTTGGTATCGTCTTATGAAAATGAATATAATAGTCACATTCACATAGTAGTTTATCTAGATTGAAATTATATTTTACTGTCCATCATGATAATAAATATTTTAGGAAATATCACTAATCCAAACCATTCGTGGCGCAGGGGCACCAAAGTGTGAATGTAATATCGACTAGTTGTGGGTTTTATTATTATTTTGGTATATTTCGTTTTAATTTTAATACTTTTAATATTTATTTTACGTTGATAATATTGATAATACAGTTTTATGTAATTTATTTTAATTAATAATTTCCTTTGTTTACGTTTACTTATTATTTATTTTTCCCTTTAATTAGTTAGGTTTTTTTTGTACTATTATAAAAATCCATAAGTTACTTTTACTTATTCCTTTGACAAGGCAAACAAGTGTTCGGGTCACCTGATGGTAAGTGATCATCGCCGCCCTCGATCCCCTTTAACATCAAAGGATTTACAGGCCGGCCTTTAAGATGGAGGTAGACGCGCTTTTTGAAGATGTCCATGTCGTATCGACCTGGAAACACTGCCGCAGGTAAGCTGTTCCGCAGATGCGTGGCGCGTCGAAAGAAGTTCCTACGAAACCGCACATTAGTGGAGTGCCACGTATCCAGGTTGTATGGATAGTAAAGATATAAAAAAAATCGTTTAGTTACTTTTATTTATTTTGTTTGTTCATTTCAATTACTCAAATATTTTTTTCTAATATTAAGAATTTTATATTCCTTTTGGCTTATTTGATGACTTATGCTTAGGTTTTCTTATTAATCCTGTTGAAAACTGATAATAAATATATTAAATAAATATTGTTATAGTTCAAGCGGGCGCTAGTAATAATATAAAATCTCTACAATATTAATATATAACACTTTTTATCTCTTCAGTAGCACTCACTATTATACTACTCTTTGTAGATAGTCAGAGATAACTATGGTTCCGCTTTTTACTTTGTTGAGAGGATATTTGTCAAGCCATTTACTGGCATTATTGGTTCACAAAGCTGAATAATAATAAAATCTATTTTTATCATCATCTACATTAAATATAAGCAGCATTATTCGCAAGTATGAAGCTACTAAAATTAAAATTAAATATCACCGCCGCTAGAAAGGCAATATAAAATGTTTTCAAACCGAGATTATCCCGATTCGCTACGATCAAAGGTGCAATACAGCGCGCCACACAGTTTGGTACACATCTGGTGTATTATAGTCCTTGTTGTGATTGGGGTTAGGGCTTTCAACTTGCATTGCCGGGTGTACAAACTGTTCTGATCATAGAATCAATTCGTCGCGAAGTCGTCGCGCCGCTGCGAGTTCGTTCAACCCGATGATGCCTAGGTTTTTTGTTTCAACGCCTCATGAAGGCTGTTGAGTCAATATTTTGAAGATTCTTATCGCCCTTGTGCAATGGTTGTTCTAATGGAATCCAATTGAGTGCTCGTCTTGGCTGTTAACATCTTCGGTTATTTTTTTTATGATTATCTTATATCTATAATGGAAAATATTTCGACCCACATTGATATGAGATATGCTTACGTACTCGTATCTATTTTATAATGTAGATCTTGTGATTAAATTACTTATTATCTTCACACATTTACTCATAAAGTTATAAAAATGTACATGTTTACATAGCTTTTATTAATTTCACGTATCTTCTGTATTCGACGAGATATTCAGAGAATATTCTTTCTGCGCATTTTAAAACAGATGACATAAGTGAAGGGAGAATCAGATGTCGGACACCAGAGCGAACAAATGAAAATATAAATTTAAATAAATATTTCATCACCTCCACTGGGGATCGAGCTCATAGCCAGTCGATTGTACAGTCACATTTTGTGCCTATTCGCCACGACTGGCCTCATCAGCTCATATTATTCCAATTATTACATTATAACCATACAAAAGTGATGTACCTACCTACGTAATGCAGTTACTGTATAATAATGACATCACTATCGACATTATTGATGACAGCACATCATTATTACATCACTTAAGGCGGAATGTGTCACGGCATGTGCCAGGTGATATATGAGTTAAGAACCTCCATTACATCGGAAACGCGGAATGCCGATACTTTATATTGATGGATGAATGTAACTTGGTAGCCATTGGTCAGCTTCATTTATAACGTCCACGCAAACTAGATCACACCTGAAGCCTATATGAATAAAGCAAGGTATTCACCTATTTATAAAAAAATCTTTATAAATAGGTGAATAATGAACTGTTATGTGTCATCGAACGATGGTTGCGGGTTCACTTGTATCAAAAAAATATTGTCGGCACACAAATCAGGCAGAAATTACACTTCGTTCTGTACTGCTTTTACTGTTTTGTTACAATTTTGAATTCATACTTTTTATGCCAATTATTGGCATAAATCGTAATTAATGATGTTGAACAACAAATAACAATATCTACTGTTTTCAGAGCTCCATACCTCAAAGGGAAAAGATACGATTATAGGATTACTTTTTTTGTCCGTTTGTCAAAATGGATGTACGAAGGTGAATAATGTCAAATATTAGGATCCACCGCTTCGACTTCAAGGGATTGAAGTACGGTAAAAATCAACCCAATCAAAAGATACTGGTTTTTAAATACAAATATGCCTGCAATCCTGAATTTGGTACCAAACCGCTGTGACTGGTAACTCACACTCATATTTGTTGTAATTTTTTTAATTTGCCAAGAATTTTTACTAAGTTGATTTTTAGAAGCAGATCTCCGGTATGTTTTCAAAACTATAATACTATAACTATAATATGGTACTGGAGGCAAGTCATACATGCTCTTCTAACACTGAAGATCTTTTTAAAACAGGACATTTAATGTACAAATAGCGTATGAAGTATATTGGGACCGTACTTATTGTTTTGTCCGCTTATCCTGCTAAGAATAATGTGGTGGGATAAAAAAAGTCCTAGTCCTTTCCGCATTATCAAGTAATGGTGACATCACTATTTACATTATTGATGACCGCACATCACTATCCAAACGGAATGTGTCACGGCGTGTGCCGGACAGTGATCCTTGAGTGATGTGCCGCCGATGTATTGGAAACTGAGAATGAACTGATTGTAGATAAAGAAAGTGATGGATGAATGCAACCTGGTAGCCATTGATCCTTTTATTAAAATGTATACGGATATAATAGTGTCGTGCACCTGTGGTTCTAAATGAATTATTTAATGTATTGTTTTCTATATGGTTTTAATTGTTTTATTTTATGTTTTGAAGATAAAAGTTTTTTCGTGGAAGCGTTTTATAAAAAATAATACAAATATATTTAGTATTTAAAAAAATAATTAAAAAATTATAGCAAATTAAGCTTCGTCCATTTAAGACTTAGATATTATAAACTTTTAATCATTATAAATCTGCGTGATATAAATAATTATATCCCACGGATATCCTACCTATAACTTTCAGTATTCGGGCGAACTGAGAAATGCCAAGCGGCGCATGCGGCTATCATTTTAACTAATTTATAATTCATGAATGAAATAAAAAAAAACGAGGGCAATGTGTCTTTATTGAGAATTGAAGCCACTTCTAATTCCAGTCAACTAGTCTAGATTTATGATTGCAAATATAATTTATTTACAAAAAATAGGGATAGAATTAAATACTTTAAATAGTCAAACAATATATTTTTTTTCCAATTAATAAAGCTTCAAAAATAAAAAATATATACAAAAGTAAGCTAGCTACTCATAACCGTATAAGTCATCGTGTGAAAATCTCGGTAATCACTAATCAGCGTTTCGTCAGAGTAGCACAGTGTCCACGAGATGAGTTTCGAGATTGGATTACGTGGTCGCCGTTTGATCGGTGTAATTTATTTTCTTATCAATGAAATGTTGCAGATCTTTGGAAGCTGGCAAAAGTGGTACAATTTATGTTCGCGTGACTTCAAATTATATATATATATATATATATATATATATATATATATATATATATAT
>DWAN01003519.1:0-13303 GCA_018230445.1 Heliconius hewitsoni
TAAGCAAATAATTCTGTGGTTTAAGCGGGCGAAGCCGCGAGCGGGTCGCTAGTTTTATGAATAAAATATCAAAATAAATTATACTTATTTTTATTCTGCATTTATTTTAACATACAAATATTTTTTACTTAATACCTATGTAGTGTTATGTAAGAATTGCACAAATAACACTGTACTTATAAAAGGATTTTCTTAATAATCTCAATATTTTTTTGAATATAAATTTACTTTTATTTAATTTTTCTCATAATATTTTAGCAAGTCATGGTCTTTTAACTGTTGCAAAGCCTTGTTTTCCCAGTCGGTGTTGTTAACAGTTCTAGGGCTTGGATGGGACAAGTAAAAAACCTATGGAAATGTTATAAATATTTTTTTTTATTATATTAATGAAAGAAATTGTAGGAAATAAGTGCTTATTTCCATCGTAGCACAGGAGTGCAAGTGTATGACAGTTGTGGGTTCAATTTTCACTTGGAGAAATGACATATTTAACATTTTCATTTAATTGCTCAATTATAAAAAGTATGGAATTTTTTGTACCTCACCACAATGCCTCAAGATTTCCCCATTTGGCAAAAAATAAGGAAAAGAAGTGTATTAATGAGGAAGACAGTGTCTTTATTAATGTAGTCAGACAGTGTAGAAGACAGTGTCTTTACCAGGGAAACTTGGGAACCATTAGGTTCCCAAGTTGCCTTCTGCCTATCCTGGTATGTGAGGCATTATAGCATGAAGCTAAAATTAGTGCACTTTAAATTACCTAAATAATATAAAATAACTAAGATGTAAATCTATTTAATAATTATTGTGTTCATACCTTAATGTTATTTTCTGGTAAGTATTTTTTTAATGCCTTTTGAGCTCTTGTTTCACAAAATTTTCCTATAGCTACTATAATTTCAACTTCATAAAGTTTTAAAATTTGAATGAAAATAGGATCACAAATATTATATAGGGGTTCCATTTCGGATACCTGAAATTCAATACATATCATATATACTGTTTAGAACAAAATATTATCAGACTGTATTGAGCAGACTCATATTGATATTGATCGATAGAATTGTTGGTTTAAATCACGTGGGAGAGTGAAATATTTCATTTTCTTGCTCTGGATTATAGTTATACTGTGGTATTAAGATCTATTACTAAACAGAATGTCTCAAAAATTGTGCAGTGTTTGGGGAATAGAGTACTTTAATACTAGCTTTGTCTGCATATCCTGCTACATGCAGGTTACAGTATAAAGCTAAAGGGTAATTAATATTATATTCTAAGCCTAGTTTAAATAGCAACAAAACGGAACAGCTGTAATTTTGGAAAAGTTGAGAAAATATACACACTATTTGTATATTGTTTAATAAAAATAAATAAAAATACATATATTTATTCATTAGTAGTCCTTACTTTAAAATCACCTGGAGTAAGATTGCAACCATTACTTTTCATCCATTGCTGATTTATATAATTATACACAAAACTTGTTTTAAAAAAGGTATTTGGTGTTCCACAAATACTTTTAATTAAGCCCCAAAATCTCTTTCCACTTATCTATAAATATAAAGTAAATTATTGAATTAAATATTCAATATGTTAATAAACTCAGTTTTACAAAAATTAATAGCTGACCTCAGTTCTAGTGCAATTAAAGCCATTAATAGGTCTTTCTCTAATCTCATTTGAAGGCTTGTCAACAGGACCTTCAATTTCCAGCCAATTTTTTACTGCAGAAACTTCCCCAAATGGAACCTTTAATTAATGTATTTTTGTTTTAATAGATTTATGATCTTTTTTAGCTTAGATGAAAATTTTTAAGTGTATTAACCATTACATACCCCAGTCTGTGACATTCCCCATGGTCCAGGATTCATTCCAAAATATAATATTTTTTTCTTTGTACTACAATATTTTTTTATATACATCTCAAAAGTGTATCTAGCATATATACTTGGATTGTATACGCATTTTACTGATGCAGGTAAATTAAATTCATCGAGTTTTCTATTAAGATCGTCAATTAACTCAAGTGCATCATCAGAAATGGTAGTCTTTGAATTTTCTGAACTTGATATGGAACTTGCCGACGTAAAGAATGATGACTTTACTTCTAAATCCATTATTTGAAGGTATTTTAGCCATAAAATAATATAGCTTTATTTTTTTTTAATAATTACGAAAAATTGTGTATTGTGACAATCTCGTTCAATAAGTAACTCCCACATTAATATAATTAATTTTATTTTCTCAATTCCCGACTCAAAAATTGCTATATCAAATTTATTTAACAAAAAAATATCCTTATTAAGATTTTTAATGCTTTTAGGATATTTTCATATTTTAAATACTTGGTAACAAGTACAACACAAACTTCTATTTTCCTATTGGTTCACAATATATTATTTGAAGTTTATCAGATAACATTCAGTATAGATAAATAATACATTTAAAAATGACAGATCGTCAGAGCTGTTATATATCGAAAAACGTATTTAATAAAATCAGCTTCACGCTGTATCCCGCACACAGCAGGGTAGGCAGAAGAAATTATGTGTTGGAGGCATTGCTTGTTGAGTGGCGGAACTCAACGCCGCACTTGCCTCGACACCAGAGCGAAAAAATTAAAATATAAATTTAAATAAATGACTGGCCTCAGTTTTTATGTCTATTTTCCGTATTTTGTTTATGATTAAGAATAACTTAAGTAAGTAAGTAATTTAATTGATTAAATGATAGAATAAATTAATTGTAATTTAAATTTACACGTCACGCAAAAAAATATTTATAGATTAGATTTAGATTACATATTATATAACACTATCCTAATCCAAGGTACTTGAAACATACTCCCTAGTAAGTATAGCGTATATGTCGGAATCTATAATATTCTTTACAAATCCCGGAATGTCATTTAAACACTTGCAAATGCATTTAAACACTTGCAAATGCAATAGTCTGTTTCTTCTGTTCGAGCACTAGGCTTTATATAATTATTTTACAAAATTTAGTGGGAAGTGGAGTTTTTTTAACACTAAATCCCTTCTGCCTTTCCATCTATGTGAAATGAGATTATGTATTATTAGAAATTTAATGAAACAGTTAACGTTTTAAAATACAGGATAAAAACTTATTATGTTTCTAAATTATTTGGAAAAAGATATTACGTAATACACACGAGGATCTTTCTAATAAGCGCTATTGCCCACAAGCAACTGCCTCGTAATTCCATTGTTTTTTATATTCTTTTCAACCTACATCTACCCTCGTTTATACGATTTTGCGAACAATATTTATAATTTTTGTCATATTAAAATAACTACGCCTTTATTTATTCTGAATCTTACAGTCGGATCCATTCTTATAAGCTTATAAAAGCTAAGAATCATCATCAAGAGTAATAGTAGTAGTAGCTTTGTTATACTGGGATATGAAAACTTAGTACAAAATATCAGTAAAATTACTGGTTTAGTATTTGATCTTACTAAAATTAAATAAACAATAAATAATGATTTGCCATCATTCGATATTTTTTAAGGCTTAAATCGGGAACATTGATTTATCGATATTCATTAAACTATAATCCTCAAGTCAAAAGAAAACAGCAACATTAAGGTCTATACATATGTCATATTCATATGTCATATAACACAATTTGACATTTCACATATGTGAATTATGAACTGAAGTGTGAACACATTGGATTGGATCAGTATTCAGAAAGCAAATAAGCACGATAGTCTTAAACTGCTAGTTTTACTAGTTTGTATATATTTTTTACTTAGTTCATACTGGTAGAGTACCCAAAAAGTCTGTTTCTTCATAAATGTAAAATAAATAACTATAAGTATTTCACTGTGTCTTTTATGTTTATATTTGACAATAAACTAGGATGTAAACATTTTTTTTTATAAATTATCTAAAATTTTGGTGATCGTCATGAATCCCTCGTGTAAGGAAGATTTGATTCGGAAATGCATTGAGAAATCTTCGTTGCCTATAGTGTTTCGAAAATCTATTGATTGGCCAATATGTTGTTGGAGTAAAGAAAAATGGTCAACGACATTTGGTGAGCGCGAAATACCTTTTAGATGCCTAAAGAAAAATGTTATTTCTGATGAACCTTGTTGGGAAAGACGTTGTAATGTAAAGAATATGACTTTCAAGGATTTCCTTAATAATTTGACGACTAGTGAGGAATGGATGTATTTTGACTACAAATATCTTCATCAATGGTTTTCTACTGATAATGAAATAGCTAAGGTATAAATAATTACCTGAACCTGAGAATAATTGTTTTTGTATATGTCATTCTTTAAAATTATTCATTTCATAGAACATATCATGGAAACAGTTTGGCTACCCTGATAAAGGAACAACAGACACTACTTTTTGGGTAGGCAGTAAAGGAGCTCATACCCCAGCTCATAAAGACACATATGGTTATAATATAGTGGCCCAAGTTCATGGCAAGTGAGTAAGTCAAATATATTTATTTAATTTTACATATATTAACTAACAAATAAATATTATACATAATTTTTTTTTACCCGTAAGCTATATCTTGTATATAGCAGGGTGATGGATCTTGGATTAAGTATTGAGTGGGGGATCTCAATGCTGCATTATGTCTTGTTGTCTGAGCATACCAGCAATCAAACCCACATATTTTGTATCTGACATTTTCTGATGAATTCAATGGTAAAATTACATAAAAATACACATTTGGCTACATGTTGATTGTGTATTTTTATTTGTGTTAACATTTTTTTAGAAAGCGTTGGATCCTTTTCCCACCTGAGACTGGAGGTTTGAAACCAACCAGAGTTCCATATGAAGAATCAAGTGTATATAGCGAGTTGAATTTTTATTGCCCTAGTAAATTAGATGATTTTATTGGTAAGGTTTTATTTAATTTCACACTGTATCCTGTAATAATTAAATATAATATATAGTAGGCTTTCTTTGTGTACTTTTCATTTATTATGTAAAAATTGTTTTAAATATAAGGTTTGACTGGAGCCCGCATGGTTGAAGTGTCTGCTGGGGATGCCCTGATAGTACCTCAGGGATGGTGGCACTATGTACAAAATATAGATGATCTTAATATTACTTTCAATATTTGGGTACCACATGTATGTTATATATATTTTTTTATTAATTATTATTTATGAAATAAAATGATATATTGATTTTAGATGTAATTGGCAAATTATTTTTTATCATTTTTTTTAAAGGAAAAAGATAATTCTACGCAAGTATCAGAAGCACTTATAAAAATATTAGTAGCTCAAATTTGTAAAGATCTGCCACAGGAGACTGCTAGACTGCTTGTAAATCCCAATGAGGTAAGTTTTATATCTTCAATATTTTATTTAAACTTGCCATTTTTTTCAGCAGTTAAAACCATTATCTGTTATCCTCACAAAGGTCGAGGCAGAATTTAACTTAGTGTACGCGAATTTTATCGGAGCGGACTTTGAAAATCGTTTCGAATTTATATAAAAATTCCCGCAACTGGGGTCCGAAACGACAACCACCAATCACATTTATAGTCAGATACTGTCCCACTGCACCAATATGACCTTTTTGATAAACACTTATTTTTTTAATTAATCGAGTTTCTTATAAGTGACGAAAACGCCAAATAAGCTTAGACACAATTGAAAATTATACAAAGAGTATTTTTTTGCTAGAAACTTTTGCTAATATTACGAACACCGTCCAATGGTGATAGTTATCAAAAAATATTTCTTAATTTCTATCGGTAAACCAAAATAATATCATTTTTAAGCGTTGTGACATTATTCTTAATAGGCAATTAATTCTTTAGAATAACTATACATAACTTACTAACATGCTTTTTGTATTTTTATGAAATTATTAGTAACTAATTAAAACCTTAAAGTAATAAAAAAAAACTTTCACAGTACGTGGAATAATCCGTGAAAATCGATCGGGAGGGTCAATTTTTTGTCTAAAACTCGGGACGTCCTGACAAAATCGGGGCTGCAACGCTGGTGTAGACGCAAATAAAGTATTTATTACAGTCGTATGAGTCGGTATTTAAAGTGTTAAAAATCAATACATTGTTCCTTTTTCGGGTCTTTTGAAGCAGACCATTGATCCCGTACGTTTAGTTCACATTTATATATATACAATAACTTTAAAAGAAAAACAACGCAAAGACGGTCGAATTTTGAAGTTAACAGTTATTATTTTTTAAGTTTCCGAAGCTCAAAAGGTAAAAACGGAATCCTTATAGGATCACTTTGTTGTCAATCCTTCCCTTTATCTTAATTTCTCATAGTCATACAATAAATGAAATGAAATGAACTGCTATGTTAAAATGAAAAGGTTGACTTCATGGAGGAGCCTCAGTCGAGTCGACATCCCTTTTTAGAATTCTATATTGTTCACTAGATTGTGCGAAACTAACTCTATCACAATTACTAATATTAAAAAAATCAAACACGTTATAATCAGTAGGTGTTTAACTTCATTTAAAAATGACGTTCTCGATTTGGATGAACGAGCAAAAACAATTTGCTCACTTATAGTATAGATACATACAGGAAACATGACATAAGAACATTATGTTATATTGACTCACATCCTGAGAACAATATTGACATCATGCTATACGCTAAGCGGTGAATTCATTTCTATTTAAAACCTTTATTTTTATATATTGATTTTCTGGAGGCTCTGGAGGAACTTAATGCTGCTCTTTGCTTCGACACCAAAGTGAAGAATTAAATATTTCATTTTCTCGAGTGGGTATCGAACCCACAACCTGTCGCGCTTACAGTACACTCTTATGTCCAGGACACGTGTAAAAAAATGGTGTTTCTTATAATTTATATGAACTTTTGAAATTTGACATTTCCTTATAAAGAAAATTGTTGTGAAAAAAAAAGAAACATCCATTAGAGTTACTGTATTGTATTTTTACAAGTAACGGTTTTGGTTAGATATATATTTTTTAAGTTGCTTATATTTTTACGGCATGGCAATGGAATATCATATTTTATCGATACGCGATACCAGCGGTCAGGCGCTCAAATTTATTTTTGTGAAGAAAATCATCCTTTGACTTTGAGTGATTTTTTTTTAATTTGACTCGAAATAAAAAAGATCTGATTTATTGAATAGAATACAATATGCTGAGATTCGTGTAAACTTACATTAGCAATGTTTTAATTACGGCGGCTTTTGTTATAGAATACGAGTAGAAACACAGGAGGATTAAATCCATCTAATACATATATATATAAATCAGAATTATAAATACTTAGATCTATCTATAGTTATTGCTAGGTAGGTACATAGATTCTGGATTTATAGTAAGGTTTGCCAACACGATCGCTATGTTCGCAATGCGAACCCATTAATCATTTTATAATTGATTTGGCATTTAATATAAGGTATGCATAAAATACCGTACATCATTTATAGATGAATAATAGATTTTGATATGCTATATTCAGCTTACCATCTTGGCGCAGAGGCACAGACGTGGCGGTGGTGGGTTCGATTCCCATTTGGGAATAGAATATTTTAATATTATCATTTCTTCGCTCTGGTAATGAAACACAACTCAACACGGAATGTCTCCAGAATTCGGCGCAAAGTAGCGGTAGCGGGAAGTGTCATAACGGGAACGATATGGGAACACTAGGTTTCATTTGCCTATTCTGCTATGTGCAGGATTCAGTGTAAAGCTAAAAAATAATATTTTTTAAAATTATAAACAAGTTTTAAAAAACTTAAAACTTGTTTATAATAATAATATTTTGTTTAATATGTTAAACGTATATTTTTAGGATGATGTATCTGACACACCACTTGCAGTCCTCTTCCTACAATTAGACACTGTATTGAAAGCCTATTTGGATAAAAAGCGAAAAATACGACGAGTTAAACGACAAAGGACAACAGACGAACACACACAAGAAGAAAATAAAGAGGAAATTGATTTAAAATCTGTTTTAGATGCAAATAAGTTTGATATAGTACCTACTATAAGTAATAATGATCTCATTGATATAATAAAAGATAATTTAAAGGAGTTTGCTAGTGATGTGCCATCTGATGAAGACGAAGTCGACGGTGTCACTAGTAGTTTGTGTTTGACGAAGGCTGTAATCGACGCGTTCAGCCAAAGCAATGTTATTGATCTCGTCAAACACAATCTTGTCGCTAAGTTAAGCTAAAGTAACTTTTTTATACGCAAATGTTTATAAATATTTAATTTTTTATTAGGAAATATTTAATTTTTTTTTGGTCGGGAAAAAGTGTTAATTCGGAGTAGTTTTGCTTGTTTCTTTTTTTTTTACATGTAATGTAAGACATAGAATGTCAATGTTTTTATTACAATTATTTAAATGTTATTTAATAGAATTGAAAATAACAAATTATTACAAGTGCTCACTTCGCTACGTTATGGATAATTATTTAATGAATATTTTTGTTTTTATTTTATTTTGTTTGGCTTAAAATTGTCACAACATAATTTTGAACCGTTTTTTTGTTTTCTAAATAATATTAAACTTTCAATACTTCATAGTGATATATAGAATATATACACAGAATTTATTTACCAATTTGAAATAGTCGATTTATGTTATATATTTCTTAAAGTGTTCAATTTTGTGCCTTAGTCACCGGTGCCTCGAGCACCTTCTAAGGGGTTCTTATAGTATAGCTCTATAACCGTAAACTTAAACTATTGGTTGTCCGGAATTAACAAAAAATCCGTAAACGTAATATAATTCCTTTCATATTCGTTGCGTTTCAGATAATTCCGGATATGTTCAGAAACTAAATAAGGCTTGTTATGATAATCATTTTTTTTTCTACAATATAATTTACGAAACCGAAACTTTTGGAAAAGTAGTTGTAGAAGTCGATATAGTATTGTTCTTATTTTAAATCTGTAACATCCCTGCTTCGAGTATATTTAATAATATAGTATTTTAATATTGATGTTTTGTGATAATCTATAAAAGACGTATTTTATAATTATTATATATTGACTTTTTCTGTTTAAAAAGAAATATTTTTTCATTGAATTAATATTATTAATGATTGATATGACGTAGAAAGCCGTAGTGAATCTCTAAAAAAATATAAACTTTTTTTTTGTCAGTCAGTTTTTGTGATAACTCCTCGGTAAGTATTATCAAATTCTGTAAGATTTAATTTATAACATTGAAAGAAATCTTTTATAGCTTTAAAAGTCAACATATAATAGTAGTTTTTAGTATTTTCGAAATACTATGACTTGCAATATGGTAAATATTATACATATATTTGCATATAAAGTTGTTTTATTTAAAACAAAATATAAATTATTACATTAAAAGAAGCACCTGAAAATAAATTAATTTTATTACAATACACAATCACACATTAAATCTTTAAAGCGATAGTTTCAGAATCTTTAAAAAATTAATGAAATAATGAACAATGATCAAAAAATATTTTTTTTTGATCTGAAATTAGGTTTTAATCATGATTATGAAGAGGAGATATTGAAGAGATATACAGGAAAATATTTGCAGCGGTTGCATCACTACGTCGACTACGTAACTCTCTACCAATTCCCACTAAAGTTGCGCTGTCACAATCACTCTTACTGCCCATACTTGATTATGTCAATTATTACAACCTTGAACTCAAAGAGGAGCAATTAAATTGCTTGAGCTTGAGCGTCTCCAGAATATTTGCATAAGGTTCGTATTTGGACTTCGCAAGAACGACTATGTTTCGAAAAAAGCTCAAGTGGCCCCCAGTTTGACTTCGCCAGAATACCTTATAATAACGTTTATGTGAATTAAAAATACCCGTTATGTATCCATGTGTGTATGTATGTTTGTGTGTATTTATATATATGTAGGTATGTATTTATTTATGTTTATACGTATACCTCTATTCGTATATGCTATTATGCTTCAATATTTAGATATTTATTTACTATGTGCACTCCTTTCCATTTCAATAACTCTCTTCTACCGAAACGTTGCCTGGACAAGATCGCTGATTCAGCGATAAGGCCGCCTTTTATACTGATTTGTGTGTTTCTTTCAATGTTGTGATGTTATATATTTATTTCTGATGTACAATAAAGAGTATTGAACTGTCTAACCGACGTCCGCAAGCAGGTGATTGTCAATTCGATTGTGTTATTTTTAATGTTTGTTGCTTTAGAACTTTTGACTGGGTAAATCGATTATGATGACTTTTTAATTGGAAACCTGGTGCATCCCGCGTATTTTAATCACATAAGACTTAAATTTGCATTAAGTATGTGCGCAAATGGATTCCACCAATTGCCAATTCCGATAATTCTTTTTTTTATTGGAAAGTATAAACTTCAAAGGTAGTTTGGTTAGGTTCTGATTGTGGGATCCGGTCAGAGTCGTTTTTTTCCTTAAAAATGATTACTTTACTTTATTTCCAATATTTATTTTGTTGCAGTTTTACACGAATAAATAATTTGCGACAAAATAAAAATGATTTAATTTTGTTTTGCTTTCTTCGGTTGAGACTTGATATAAGTTTTGTAGTAGAAGTCACTGAATAGAATGACTATGAAGAGATTTTGTGGTATCATAATGTATGCAGGTTGTCGCGGGAACGAACACTCCGGGGCTAGTACTAGCATTATGAAGTGCAACAGCAGTATCGTAAATTGTACCTGTAATTAAAATAATATTTATAAGCTGTGGTGCAGTGCAGCCCTGTTCATGTTTCGGATTTTTATTTTTAGATCTAACTTTATGTAACAAAATTTCTGAAGAGAGTACCAGACCACGGGCACAAACCACCACTTCTATTCCTACGCCAATGGAGTTGTGCGTTCTATTCCGATTCGAAGGTATTAATTATTTTCATTTCCTCTCCTCTCGCTCTTTTTCCTTTATTATATAAGAATATGCCTAATTATAGCGCAAAATTAAAAACAAACAACTTTTTTATTGCAATATTTTCAGTTATCTTCTTTTTCCCGACTGCTAAGTAAGGATTATATTTTTGGCGCGTATCTTGTATGTATGTAATATTCTTTATTACCACTAGAACCGTTGAGCGGATTTACATAATTGAGATATCATGAGATTCCTCTTAGCAGCACAAGTGTTCTTAGATAGGTGACGTTAAAAAAACAAACAATACGGATGTGAGGTGCCGTTCGATTTAGATATTTTTTTTTGAATACTAAAATATGGATATCAAATTAAAGAGTTAACACAAGGATCTCAAAAGTTATATAGGACCTATAGGTTCTATATAACTTTTGGTATACTTATATAGGACCTATAGGTCCTATATAACTATATAACAGGTAAATTTTACTGGACTGAGAACTATAGTTCTCAGTCCAGTAAAATTTAAATGGATTCCGACTGTTAATTAATTATTGAGCTTGTTTTTTTCTTTTTTGTTTTATACAGGGGGTTTTATTTGGTATTTTTTTTTTCATTGACACCAACAAAAGTAAGACATAATATGAATAAGTTAATTATAGTGATGAACAAGAAATGATAATATTAGCTAAGCAAACTTACGATTTGTATTTGAGTGACATGTTTTTTCCACCATAAAGATTGTTTATATTTCTCATCCCATGTTGTGAGCAGATAGTACGAATACATGATGATATGGACGAATGAGTTGACTACCACCATCAAAGTGGTGTGACCGCCTGTAAATTATACATTAATATACATTTATAGGGATATATAGTAGGTGCCCATCCGTTTTATTTCGATGTAGACCTATTTATAACTGTATTTACCAGTATTTTAGAATCTGAGAAATAAGTCTGGTTCCAATATTAGATTTAATTCAGTTCGAATGTTATATTAATTAAATATTCTAAAAGTGATATTTTTATAAGTATTTACTAAGTATCTATGAAACGTTATTTATAAATTTCAAGTCTGATTTCAAGAATGACAGTAATAATATGTTATATCATTAAACAAAGTATGATTTTTATTGAAATTTTAAATGAAAAATTACCACAATCATCAAAATAAATAAAATAAATAAGTTAAATAGATTATTATATATTATACAAACCCGGGAGCCACTTCACCACCGACCAAGCGACTAAAACCATTCCAAAATGATGATAAACATGAAGAAAGGATACTTGATTCTGTTTCTTTCTTAATACAAAGAATATCTGAAATTTAAAAAAAACGTTGTGTTTTAAAAAGCTTTTATAATTATAAATAGTTAAATTTGCTTCACGTCATAAGGATATCTTTTTATTTATTTAAACTTCACGCTGTATCCTGCTCATACCAGGGCAGGCGTATCTAAGAATGTTAAGCCATTCTGTTCCCATTAAGACGCTTCCGTTACCTACTCTTTACCGACTCTTTCGCCTCGCCCCTTCATACATGCCCTCCGAGAGGTCCTCATGCTTTTTACGTGAACGAGGTCTCCCCCTAACCGAAGTCTCCCCTAAATATAAAATATTTCATTTCCCCGAGTGAATCAAACCCACAACGACAACGTCGCGTTAACAGTTGCACACTGCCTACACTGCGCCACGACTGCAGTTTCAATTACGAATTTATTCTTTAATTTGATTTGAAAAAAAGAGAACCATTATTAATTATTTATATGCACATATTAAAAATGATATATTCATAAGCATACCGTATCGAAAAGGTCGATCAGTTTGATAACGAAGTAGAAGTAACACACTTTCCACGCGTACTCCATGGCCAAAGGTCCTTCATCGAGAGGCTGACATATTAACTTGTAATGATTTAACCAACCCAATTTTAGGCTCTGAAAAATAATAGATTGTAATCAGCTTCCCGTAGCTAGAGGGAACTAGTGTTAAGACACTCCGTTCCAATTAGCCAATGAGGACTGGCGGAACTCAATACCAGAGCGAAGATATGAAAACATTAAATATTTCATTTCCTCGAGTAAGAATCGAGCACACAACCGGTCGCGCTTACAGTCACACTTTGTGCCACTACGCCAGGACAGGCCAAGAAAAAATTATAGAAAAATAATAGATACATCATGAAATTTTACACATGATTTTTTACAGCTCATTAAAAGTTAAATATATTGATGTACGAAACAAAATAAATTAACCCATTTTTAGAATTATATAAATAGATTAACATAAATAATATGACATTATTTATGTAAATCTATTTAAATAATTTATACGCGATTAGAAATAATTTATTTTTTAATAGCAGACTAATACTAATATATATTAATCTATACTTATAATAAATCTGTAGAAAAGTCGTTTCTGTACATTGAAAAT
>DWAN01003520.1:0-13301 GCA_018230445.1 Heliconius hewitsoni
CTACCCTGCTGTGTGCGGGATACAGCGTGAAGCTGATTTATTTTATTTTATTTATCGAAATTGGTTGATTGGATTGGTTGAAACGACCATTTATACTCACAAACGTTCACATTTATAACATTAGCAGAATAATAGGATAGGATAGTTCCATAGCCATATTGTCTTTAGAGTACAATCAAATTTGATGAATCTATCAGAACTTTTCAGCTTAACCACTTAGTCTGGAGACTAATACTGTTTATGGATAGTTTTTTCACAGATGACCATTTGTAATGTTATATATTGATTTTAAATTAAAATATTTAAATATTTTAATAGCTTCACACTGTATCCTGCACATAACAGGGCAGATAGAGGGAACCTAGAGATCTAGTGTTAAAACACTGCGTTCCTCATTAATACACATCCGGTCCCCATTTTTCTCTGAATTCTCGAGGCACTAGCAGAGCGAGGTAATTAAAATATTCAATATTTCATTCCCCCGAGTGGGATTCCAACCCACGACGCGTCGCGTTTATAACCTAAATTATTCTTCGCGTTTATAACCTAAATCTCTCACCTAAAACTCTTTCGTTTCGTCATACAAAACTACTAGACTCAGAATTTGACAGGTAGGAAAAGAATATTTTTTGAAATTACCTTATGTTAAGTTTGGTCATCAAACTTGCAATTTCATCGAAGTTCATGGAAAATTTATAAGAAAATCTGTTTTTGGGGCCATTTATTTTTAAAATTGTCCGTGTGTTTGTGTACGCTATATCAGAAACGGCTTAACCGATTTAAACACAGTTTTCCACTATTGTATTATGTCCAATTCCCCTTAACCTTTTATATTTTACAATTAATATTTTGTTTTATTTAAATAGGTCGATAAATTAAAAATGTTATGGCAGTATGAAGTATTTTGTTTGAAAAAAAAATTCTAAAAAGTAACTGTATTACTGAAGTTTCAATATAATAAAATTGTTTTTAAAATAATCATAATATTATTGCATCACAAAAATAATTCAGATATAAGAAATAAATAATTGTATTGTCCGTTAGTTATATAAAAAGAAATCAAATCCGCCTCTCGCTGTATCTCACACTCAGCAGGGTAGGCAGAGGGAACCTAGTGTTAAGATACTCCGTTCCACTTTCCATTGCGTGGTAAGCGGCGGAACTCAACGCCGCGCTTTGCCTCGACACCAGAGCGAAGAAATGAAAATATAAATGTTAACATAATATGGAGATCGAACCCATAACTAGTCGATTTTTCAGACACACTGTGCCCCTGCGCCATGATTGGCCTCTTGCTTAGTTATATACATACATATAAATCTTGTTGTCGTAACCTACGGAACAATTTAACTCGAGTGAGTAGGTTTGTTAAACAAAACATTGTTGGCCATCTATAGGGATGTTCCCATGGCGCTGTAACAAACTTTAACTGAGTTTACGTTGATAGATTGGTAGGTCAGCGTGGGATCGCTCAGCACAAAAATATTAGTATGTTATATTATATTTTATTTACGGATGCTTAATAGAAAGTTGGCCAAGTGTGACTGTAAAATCGACTGGTTGTGGGTTCGATTTCCACTAGAGGAAATTAAATATTTAATTAAATTTCTGTTTCTATTTCTTCGTCCTGGTGTTCTTGGTGTTCAAAACGCGGCGTTGAGCTTCACCACTCAACACGCAATGCATCCAGAATTTGGCGAAAAGTGAGGAATGGAGTGTCTTAATAATAGGTTCCCTCTGCCTACGCTGTAGTGTGCGGGATACAGCATGAAGCTGATTTATTTATTTTTTTAAATCTTTAGGTGTACAATTGAGCTAAGTAGACATGGACGAGTGCCATCACCTAATGCACTCTTTGTAATAAACTAAAATGTCTTAAACGACTTTGCGGCATAGTTAAGATTTGTTTGGTAGAGTTGGTTAGTTGAAATGATTATTAGTCTATTCCGCTTTCCACTTCTTTAATTCGAGATATTGTACGTTGTATGGTGGAATCCAATATAGTTCTGTGTCTAACTGTACTACTGTAGGCAGGGGGAACCTGGAAACCTAGAATATAAGATATCACTACGTTTCCATTAACACACCATTTCAATTTTTTTTCTTTTAATTCCGAAGGCATTGTGTGGCGAAACTCAACGACGCCTAATTAAATATTACCAGAGGAAATGAAAATATTAAATATTGCATTTCTCGTGTGGGAATTTAACACATAACCATTGCGTTTACAGGCATACGCTTGTGCCACTGTGCCACGACGACCTTAAATAAGCAAACATAACTGAAATATAATCATTTCCTCGAGTAGGCATCAAACCTACAACCATCGCGTTGACACTCACCTTTGTAAACTTAGCACTATATATATAAGTTATTTCATTAAATATATCAGAATGTCTAAAATTTCTATTACGTATACGGTGGTTCCAAGCGACGTGAGATTATTTATGTGTTCCGCAGTGTCCATTCATAATCTGTAGTTTCATTCCATGTGCCTTTACTGCGCCATGGTGATCCTTTTTAATGTGTACGACACGACAACGATACGATCCTCTTTTGTTGTATCATCTGTTTTGTTTTGTTAATAAATTGATTTATTACATTTTTAATACGTAGTAAGTACTTAAGTAGTTGAATTCAGAAATATTATTGAGATAACAAAGATATAAAAAAAATAATATTAAATTAATTATAATACGCATAGTTTAAAGTTTTCGACCGATGTATAAAATATGTTTAAAAATGTGTAAACATACAGATTTGTATTTTTAATATTGGGCATTATTTATAATTCTTGAGATATTATGTATCTAGTGGCAGAACTTAACGCCGTGCTTTGTTTATGAGAGTAGAGAAAATGAAATAATTTTAATACTTATTTTAATAATTATTCCCCTAAGTGGAAATCGAGCCCACAACCACCGTAACGTACATACATAGTATTTTACAGTATTTCTAAAATGACTAAAACATGAAAAAATATAGTTATACCCATAACTTTATTTTCCATAAAGATTAAGATAAAAATGTTGAACCTATTTTGACTAAAGGTTCAAAGATATGAATAAGATTACATACTCTTATAACATAAGACAACATATTGAATCAGATAAGCCGCGATCGTATCGTAACCTAACGCCGCGCCGGGTCGGATACAAAATATTCGCCATACAGAAATCTATTTCCCGCATCGTCGCCCTCTGAAAGCACAAGTGGCGTTGAACGACAGTTTTGAATGGAATTGTTAGCATTGCCATTTCTACGGGCAGATCAAAATGTATGGAACAATTTAGTTTACGTTTTGCGTTGCATGCCATTCTAGGATTTCGCCGGGTAGGTAGAAATGGAATCTAGTGCTAGTACGCTCTGTTTTTTTTTATTTCGTTCTTTTAAGAGATATTGCGTGTTAGCTCCTGGAACGCAACGTTTCACGCTTTATCCCGCATATTACATGGTATGTAGAGATAGACGGTTAGAGAGTGTTCTTCGCTTTTCACATTTTACTTCAACAGAGCGGTACAACAGGAATATTTTTTAGCTCCACGCTATATCTCGCACGTAGCCGTAGAGGTAACCTGGGAACCTAGTGTTAGGGCACTTCATTCTTTATTAGGGCACAACAAATGCCCCCAATTAGAGATAGACCACAAAGATAGAATTTACAACGAGACACTGTTCCGCTACGCCACGATAGCCTCAATTGTCTATCTGAAATGCGAAAATAAAATATTTTTTTAATTATACATCTTCCTATGTGAGAGGATTGAACTCGCTACCACCATACGTATAAATTCAAATATTTTGACTATCAGTGCCATAACATGACTAATTTCAGCTCAAACCGTCCGTCCCTTTCAATGTTAAATATTTAATAAACAACAAACAACTTTTAATCAGCTTAGAATATGTTTTATTAAAATACAGGGATTTGGGATATACCTACACATTTATGTAAAAGAAGAGCGGTAACCACTTAGAGAAGGGAAGACACTCCGTTCTCCGTTCTGAATTTCGAAATTTTGGTTATTGAGTGGAGAATTTCAACACCAAGCCTTTTCATTTTAAAATGTGAATAGCTTTTAACTTTTAAGAATATTAAAATGCTCTTATACATAACATGCATAAATGCACTATTTACTAACGAACTATATAAAAAAAAAAATATGTTTTTTATCTTCACGTCAGGTGACGTTAACTAACGCTCTGGACACTCCTACACACTCCCTTTTCCACTTTCAATCGAATTTTCGATACATTGTGTGTTGAATTGTGAACATAGCCCCCGGCTTTGTATTGTTACTAGGGCGAGGAAATGAAAATATTTAATATTTAAGTGTGTTCCCTCGAGTGGGAATCGAACTCACAAACGTCGCGCACAGTCATCCGATGTGGCGCTACTCCATGCTACTATACTTTGGTTCTTTATTTAATTAGACTGTTACAAACATTTTTGAATCAAGATCGTTAGAATACAATACGTTATCTGTTTTAGTTTCACGCATAAAGCAGGTGCGCTACGATATATCTCCCACAGGCAGGCGGAACACCTAGTGATAAGACACTCCGTTCTCCAAGTGTCGCGTAATTTTCGAGAGATTGCGTGTTAAATAGTGGAATTTAAAACAACACTTTGTCTTGTTACCAGAACGAGAAAATTAAAATAACTGTTTTCCTCGAGGAATCAAACCCACAACTATAGTGTTAACAGCCGTCATTAGATAGCCTTTACTAAAAAGTTCTATAACTAAAAAGTGAAGCCCTGCATTAATTAACATAATAAAATCAACCAGCCTGTTTCAGCAATAGCATATTTGATGTCTACAATCGTCACATTACGTTTTCAAAGTGGCGGTAAAGTTTAAATTATTCATACGACGACTGTCGTGTTCCGTAGTTTTGGTTTTTATGACAAACTTGCTTTGTAACTTAGATTTAAAATTTTACATATGAACTGACTGGAATGAGAAACATTATTATAATACATCTTTTAATATGTTAGGGTTAACAATTAAAAGCTACTAGCGCCCCACTCGCGGCTTCGCCCGCATAAAACCTATAATTTTTTTATTATGCTGCATTTGCCAACAGATTGATTATATAATTTCTACATTCAATCATTTTTCTTAACTCTGAGAAAATGCAAGCAATATAAGTCCGTACATGGAGAGTATGTGAGAAAATTTTAATTTAAGTTTTAAGTTATTTGGATACGAAAGTAATTCAGATTAGTTAATAAATTATATAGTCAAGCGAGCGAAGTCGCGAGCGGGTTGCTAGTATAAAATATTTTGTAAAATATTTATATTAGAATTATATAAACCTCTTCCTTTCAAAGTGACTGACAGACAAAGCACAGACGGAGCTACAGGGCTTAGGAACTTGAAATTTTGGCATGAAGCCTACCTACATTAGGGAGTGTATGGGAGCACTAAGAATTTTTAGAATTTTTCAGTGAAACGGGATGGGGCAGTCATAGGCCAGTCGCAGCGCAGAGACGGAAGCGTGCGACTGTAAAAGATATAGGTTGTGGGTTCGAATCCCGCTCGAGGTATTTAAATATTTCACTTACTCGCTCTACGTTGAGTTCTGCTACTCATCACACAATGTCTCAACATAGAACTGCTACTCATCACAGAATTCAGTGGAAAGTAGGAACGGAAATATCTTCATAGTGAACGTTTTGACTTAACATTAGGTTCCCAGGTTACCTCTGAAAATCTGCTATGTACGGGGTACATCTTGAAGCTGAAATAAAGAAAGAAATATCTTAAATTTTACGGAAACAAAGTTAAGGGCGATAACAAATACCGTATTTATTGAGAGCCAGCCTTATTTTTCGATTGTAATTTGTGAGCTTCGCGCCATCCATGATTGATGATGCTCTGCAAAAAATATGAATATCAGTACAGTGAATTAGTTTCTTTTGAACGGAACAAGTCAATTTTGTTTGTAAGGTTTATAAGGACTTTTTTTGATCTCATAAAGTAAACATTTAAAAAAAAATTAAACTAAACTAAAGCAAAAAAAACTCCTTATATGAATGCCATGAGTAATTGATACGTATTTAGAAAACGTACCGATCGACCGGGTCCTTGATCTGGTCGGTTTCCAGGAGACGCGGGTTCGAGTCCCGCCACTTTCAGATTTTTTTACGTTTCCTAAATAAGTATTTTTCTTTTCTAAGTGTGGAATAAAACTTTAAAAATGTTTACGATATGAGTACTTGATGGCTCTAAATATACAGAATGGCCGTCCCCGTCGTGACGGAAGGGCACACGTGTGTCACTGTAACGTGACGGTCTTAGGTTCGATTGTTACTCAGGGGAATAAATTATTATTTATTAATTTTATCATTTCTTCGCTCTGGTACCAACGCATCAGGGCAGCGTTAAGTCACGCCACTCAACACACAATGCCTCGAAAATTCTATGGAAAGTGGGGAACGGAGTATCTTAAAACTGAGCTCGATCTACCAACCCTGCTATATATTAGATACAGCGTGAAGCCGAAAAAAGAAGAGAATGTAAACGGACGTATTGATTAAGCACTACTGCCACTCCATAAAAAAATATGATCAAAACAAGGAAGACAAAGAGAACCCAATTGCCGCCTCATTTTCAAATCTTCGCCTTCTCTCCTAAAATTCACATAAGAAAACATAAAATATAGAGATACGAGCCTAAACTTAAAGATTTACTTTGTACGGACCACAAAACATCAACAGTACACAAACACTCGTAGTTCGCGAGCCTTTTTGATTTTGTCCAATTGTGCGCGAATCATAGAGTCTGCGAGCAAATGTTTTGTTTTGTTTGCTTTTTTTCAAATATTTAAAAGCGAATCAAGATAAAGTGGGTCACGTGGGTCATACTAGATTGGTAGAGTGCTTTAGGATTTTGAGGCCAGTCGCGGCACAAGCCTGCGCCATGACTGCCCTCTACTGTAAACGCGTTAAGTTGTGGGTTCGATTTTCACTCGAGGAATTGAAGTATTTAATATTTTTGTTTTCTTGCTCTGGTTACGAAGGTCTCCGGAATTCGGCGGAAGGTGGTGAACGGAAGTGTCTTAATGGGACCGAGTGTCTTAATAAAAAAATAAAATAAAGGAGACAGAACTCATTTCCACTGTGCGAGCTCTTATGTCTACCTTTTTTCTTATTTTAAGGGTTCCTTACCTCAAAAAGTAAAAACGGAACTCTCACAGGAACACTCTATTGTCCTTCTGTCCGTTTGTAAAGACGATTGATCTCAAGATTGAGTGGAGTTATTGATAACTCCACTCAAGCTTGAGCTTGAAATTAATATCAAATATTCCAAGTCTATGGTACCTTAAAGTACGAGAAAAAATCAAGCTTCTTAGTCAATGCAATCAAAAGATTATTGAGCTATATGCATCTATTTTCCTGCATAATCAAAACTTATTGGATACTTCCCGTGGACTCAAAGTTGTGAAATTTTTCACATTTAGCACAAAATCCATAAAATTAAAAAAAAAAATTATATGTATTTCATAGAAAAAATTAATAACTAACTTATAAGTAGTTCATTTCATACAAAATGAATGCATTTTAGTGAGTTGACCTAAAATCCTGAAATTGGCACTACAAACCTCGTTAGGCAAGTCCGACTCGCACTTAACCGGTTTTTTTTACTGAAATAGGCTTGCATCTGACCATAACAAGCCTAATGCGGTCAGACATAATGATGGTGTGGTCTACAGTGATGCAGGCTTGCCTAATGAATACCAATTAACTTAATTTTAATTAATATCTATTCAGGCCAGTCGTGGTACAGGGGTATAGAGTGTGCCTGAAAATGCGACTGGTTATGGGTTCGATTCCCACGTGAGGAAGTGTAATATTTATTTTAAATTATATTTCCATTTCTTCGTTCTGGTGCTGAGGCAAAGCGCCGCGTTGAATCCCTCTTCTCAACACGCAATGCTTCCAAAACTCAGCGGAAAGTGGGGAACGGACTTAACACTAGGTTCCCTCTGCTTACCCGCTAATGTGCGAGGTACAACGTGAACCTGAAAAAATATTCTCCATCTAACTATCCAAAATTCATAGTAATAATAGAGCCGCCTCGGACGTACGTTTTAGAAACGAATTAATGCTAGTTCTAGATAAGCCGGGATTTATTAGCAAACTATAGAGATTTCGCAGTTATATCTCTATATTCCTACATCTATCTCGCGCAAATTCCTTCTTACCCTAGTCTTGGTTGGTTTATTGGTTTAAATAATTTAGATACAGATTTATATTTTGAACTAATATTTCAGTGTGAGATTCAGGGCTCAATGCTGCGGCGAGCAAGTTACTTTCTATTTTTTTACTTCACGTTGTACCTCGCACACAGCTGGGTAGGCAAGGGGAACATGGGGATACTAGGTTCCCAGTTAAAACACTTCATTCTCCATTAGGATACTTCCGTTTCCGACTTCCTTTTAAGTTCTTGAGGCATTGCGTGTTGAGTGGTAGAAATCAACGCCGCGCTTTGTTTCGTTTTTGTAAAATCTTTTAGATAGGGAAACATATACAAAAGAACTCTTCAAACACGTATAATATAACCTATACTTATTTAATATACTTCTCTTTTTAATTTGAATCGGTAACCATCGTGGAGACTTCTAGGGCCATCATATTAGGTAAAGTAAAGAGAGGAAGTAAGCTAAAGAAAGAAAAAATAAATACTCAATCATCGTAGGCTATAAACGTTTGTAATAAGGTGAAGAAAGGAAGCCGATCCAATTATAGCAAGTGATACATCAATGTTGATTTTTTCTTCTAGAAATGCTTAGGGCCATGTTATATTGGAAGCGGTTTAATATTTTTTGGTGTTAGATATGCTTTAAGTACATCTTAGTGTATATATTACAAGTGTTTCAATTGTGGCATTTTCAATGGAAAGGGCTCACAAAAATGACTTTTTTTTACGAAATCTTCCTCCTCTTGGCGGGCGGAGAGTCTTAACACTAGGTTTCCTCTGGCTACTCTGCTATATGTGGGACACAGCGTAAAGCTGAAAAAATAAACAATATTCTGAAAAATGAAATAATATTCTGAAATAATTGAAGTTCAAACGATTTTAGGACGTAAAAGACGTCCTAAATCTGTCACTAGAGGTTCTAAGGCAAAATTTCATAACGAGTATATGTATTAAAGAGATTTTGATTATTGGATTTCAAAACTCAATGGTGAGTTTTACTTAACCTTTAAACCTGAGAATATTCTTTTAAGTTGCATATTTGTGCTTACGCGCCGAACCCGCAACTATCACGTATAGTAATCAGATATTTCCAGATTGCGCCACTCAAAATTAATATATAGTTGGGCATACAATCGTGTTAAAAGCTATATGGACTACATTTCATATATTTCTTCTGTTGAGCTTTACTTGTAAAATGCTCTTTAAATTGTAAAATTATGTATTGAATTAATTATCAAAAATTTGGTTCCATCACAACACGGTCACGTGAACTCTGGTAAATCACGATGGTTGTGGGTTTAAAACCTACTACTCTAGAATTAAAATCTAGAAATATAGAATATTATCTAGAAATTAATTTCATAAAATCTCTTTTCAAATAGGCACATCTTATACTATTGGTGTATTTCTGTTGCCGCTATATCAACTAATAAGTACTAAAAACAGAACAAAATAAATTTTTCAGGGGTCTCTCATACAACTATCTTTTGTGCTTTGGGCTTTTATAGATAATGGCTTGGAACCCCTTATAATCTAATCCGACTCGCACTTGGCTTGAATCCACAACCATCGCCTTCTATCAACTTTGCCACTACAATCTTTATAATTAATGAAGACGAAAAGCTAAATACCGATGTTAAACTTTATTACACTTATCTATTGTTTAATTGATAAGGGATTCAAACTTCGAACGTGGTCTGGTGTGAAACTTGCTTCACTCAGCGCTAACTTTATACTTTAACAACTTTGTAGAAAAATGTATGAATTAATCACTAAAATGAATGTATTTTATGAATTATTTCCTAATATTTTTTTCTCGCTGTATCTCGCATATAGCAGGGCAGGCAGAAGGAACAAAGCCTAACTTTAAGACACTTTTCTCTTCCCCATGCATCGCTCACTTTTCGAGACATTGTGTAACGCCGCATTTAATTAATTTATTAAAATAGGGCAAAAATAGCTAAAAGCAACCAGCAAGCATCAATTTTTGTAAAGAAAAATACACCTCAAACCCATTTAGATGGAGATACCTGCGATAAATGGTATCTACACTGTTGCAAGTATCTTTTCACGTAATGATATTAACATATAACTAAATCGTGCTCTATATTCCTATGTTATTATTTACAAAGCTACTTAGAATAACAAGAAGATCAAATTTTAAAGTGTTATTCAGTTCCTTAGTATTATTAAAATAATGTTACTCGGTATTAAAATTGAAATACCATCGCTTTCAATAATGACATTGTCACTTTCAATTGGTATCGAGGGAAAAGCGATTGAGTTTCACCACTCAACACGTAATATCTTCAGAATTTTGCAGAAAGTCGAGAGCGGAATTTTTTAACACTACATGCGGGATACAACGTGAAACAGTTTTTTTTGACATTATATATTTGTTTAACATCACACATTTCAAAATTCCAGTCAAGTCTAGTGGAGGTCAGTCGTGGCGCAGGAGCACAAGTTTGACTGTAAACGCGACTGGTTGTGGGTTCGATTCCCACTCCAGGAAATGTCCGAGCTTACTGCTTTACTGTCCGAGCTTCTGTATTGACCTGTCTGTCTGTCTAACAAAATTTTTGATTGTTCTACTAGCGCAACCTTCGAAGTGCGATTGTTAAATTTAGTATATTTTCTTCGAATAGACATTTCAATGTATTTGTTGGGTATATTATATATTGTATGTTTATTAATTATTTATTAACATTATAACATATGTATATGTTTTAAAGCCCATTTTTTATGTGAGGAGCGGAGTGTTTTATCACTTGGCTCACTCTGCCTACCCTGCTACAGCGTTAAGCTACAAAAATGTATGCAACAAAGAACATATAAATCGTCTAATCTAAATTTACAGTACCGTGAACTTTGCAACTGCAAGAATAGCGTCACTTATTAGTTAGCTAAGTCGCTACCTGAAGAAATCAATATATAGATAAAAAGTCCATGATTTTGCCTACTTATGCCCATTCAGTATGAATAACTTCAGATTCTATCATCTAAAGTTTAGATTACTTCTAAGAAACAGGCAAGTTTTAATGAAATCGGTGGCATATCAGTAATGTTAGCAAAAATCATTCGTAAAGTTTGATATGACTTATTTAAAACTGAGTTAAGATTTTTAGAGCTCAGTCGTGGTGTAGCGCTACAATCGAGTAACTATGAACGTGACAGCTTGTTTGTTCGAAGAAATAAATTGTTTATTATTTTTATTTTCTCGCTTTGCTAACGTGTAAATAGTGCGGCGTTGAATTCCGCCGTTCCACGCGCAATGTCTCCATAATTGGGCGGAAATTGGAAAACGGATGTCTGAGTGTTGGGTACGGAGTGTCTAAATACGGAGGTTTAAAATATTATTATGATTGTGCCTGATTATTATTAAGTTATTCCTATTATCCTACCCAACTCAGGAAACAAACGCTGCGTGGAGCTCCGCTACTAAGCATTAAAAGTGCTAAATTTAGGCGAAAAATGGTAAACAAATTGTATTAACATCAATATTCTTTTTACCTATCCTGCGGGGAAAAAATGGAAATCGAACCTACAACTTTTACTATGTATATTAAATTACTGCAATTGTGCAAAACATCAAAATGAACTAGCTGGATATAATATGCAAATTTTCGAGCTAACTTTCGTTTAAGCTATTTACAAAACGCTGACTTTGATGAAAGGCTTATACGAACTCAATATAGTAATTGAAATTTTTGTTACTATCACAGTTCGCTCACATTTTTATTATACTGGCATAGTTCAGATTTTTTTCTTTTTTTATAGCTTCACGCTGTATCCTGCTCATAGCAGGATAGGCAAATGGAACCACTCCCTGTTGGAAACAGGGAGTGGTTCTCTTTGCTAGTGTAGTAGCCTAGTGTTGAGACACTCCGTTCCCCAGCTCCCCACTTTCCGTCGAATTTTTGAATAATACTACAATTACAACCTTCACAATCCTGCTTTACCGTTTTTATTGTTTTGTTAGTTTGCTTAAACGCTAAGATCTCTGGAACTGTCGGTCGGATTGACTTATTATTTAGTTTAGTATAAAAGCTACATTTTCAGGAGTGCTTTAGGCTATATGATACTCAGGTTCTATGTGAGTTTTAAATAATAAAATTACAATAGTTTTGAACTCTATCGAATTCTTTCAACCGCGTGCGCTGCAGAAATAGTTAATTGTATGTAAGGACATTGTATATTATTGGTATATTTGTGTTAACTTATTTATGTACATATGTATTTTCCGATTCTCACTCGGGGTAATTGATTATTTTTTAATTCAATACACAAATTGCGGCGTTGAATTCTGTCATTCAGAACATAGTGACTCATATAAGGGTACAAGATAAGAGATATTCTAGTGTTTTAACACTAATTTCCACCTACCTACCATGCTATATACGAGACAAGGTACGGAGCTAAAACAAATATATTCATATGTTGATACAAAAGTGCCCCTTAACGTACATTCGAATCAAACAAAACATTATTATATTTTGAAGTAGATACTACATTATAGTATATTTTGTCATATTGCGCTTTTTATATGAAACAACAAACTCAATAACAATAACAAATTTGATTATCCCTTACAGTGGAGGTTCCAATATTTTCCGAAAGTTTTCTCGTTCACATTTAAATATATAGTAATGTGGTGATAAAGGCATTTTTTTTCTCTGTAACTGTAACTTCCTTTTCCGTTCGGTGTTTGATATAATTTTTTTTTTCTTAAGTGGTTATTGTGGTACAGTAGAAATATTTACGTAGTTTTTTGATCCAATTCCAGTTCAGGATACATCACAATGTATTTTTTTCTGTATTTTTCTATTGTCTTATATAAGGCGTCTACGTTATGTGCTTAGTATAATGATTAAGCTATTTAACTCTTTTTCATTTTTTTCCTTTTTTTCTGTTTGTATGCAGTTCTCACGTTTATTGTAAGCTGCCTAGTGTCTTAAATAGATACTCCATTCTGTATCCTGCAAATAGCACAGTAGAGAAAGTCCGGGAACCTAGTGTTAAGACACTCCGTTCTCACATTTCTGCCGATTTCTGGAGGCATTGCGTGTTGAGTGGCAGAACTCAACGCCGCGC
>DWAN01003521.1:0-13300 GCA_018230445.1 Heliconius hewitsoni
ATATATATATATATATATATATATATATATATATATATATATATATATATAGGTTCAATTGAGATTCCTTTTCCCTGAATAAAGACCATAATCAGGTTACAAATAAGGCTCATAACAGAATCAAAATGTTTCTTTTCATAGTCGGAGAAACTGTAGATACGCAGAGAGTTGATAATGAGTGTGACTACCACTTTCTTTGAGTCCACTAGGAGGCAAATTGCACTCAGCGCGCAGCTCCGATGTCGCTAACAGCCACTCGAGGGCGTTTTAACGGCGACACTGCTTTGACAAATATGTACATATGTACGTGCGTACCGGGCTAACGGCGTTGTGATATAGTTGATGTAATAATTCATTATCATGTAGTCTTTTTCTCATCGCTAGTCGTCATATTACCTATTGACGTAAGATATTATTTAATATAAGTATAAAATAATTATTTTAAATGTCAAGTTTCTGGTAATGCAAAGAGTTGAGTTGAATTTCGCCATTAAACCAACGTTATGTCGAATTAATGAAGAGTGGAAAAGGAAATGTCTGAACACTTGTTCGTCTTTGCGAGATAAAGTGTGGAGCTCTTTTAATTATTCGGTCCAGATTCAGAGGTATTCTACGACATGTTACCGATTCGTTCCCTCCGCAATTAGTCTTCAATATTAAACATTATTTATATATATATATATATATATATATATATTATATGTGACTAGAGAAAATAACTGCAAATTTTTATTTATCGACAAGATTTTCGAATTTTTACAATAAGTTTTAATGATACCTCGAATATTGATAAAGAGTAACGATTCATAAACATTGTAGTAAGCGTGTAAAAGCGAAAGGGTGTTCCACTTAAGCATTGTGTTGATTTATGCAGACATAAGCGCCTGTCGCTAAACACAAGTTACCTCGTCAGAGGATTAGCTAGTAAACGCATTAGCAATTGTCATTAGGCGCGCGTTGGGAGCTAAGCGGCATCCCTAAACTCTACGAGACAACCATCTTGTGTTTTACATTTTCATGCTGCCTTGGGATTTATGTCTTTAATAATAACAATATTAGAATTAAATTAATATAGTATTATGGATGTCAAAGTACAAGAAATTACATTTATTTTGTTGTTATAATCAAAGTTGAAACTGTATTCACACACAGCAGGATAGGCAGAGGGAACCTAGTGTTAAGACACTCCATTTCCCACTTTCTGCCAAGTTCTAGAGGCATTATGTGTTAAGTGGCAGAACTCAAGCTAAATTTTAATGATAATTAAGAACACAGAAAAATAAATTTAAGTATATACTAAGATCTATAGATGTGTTTCTTTTATTATCATTTATTATCAACATCTTCGGCCAAACGTGAATATACGGTCACAAGGCAAGATGTAAAATCCAGACAACTTAAAGAGCAATGGAGAGAAGCTGTCTTAATATAAAACTGCGAGATAGAGTCAGAAATACAGATATTCGAAAAATAACCAAAGTGAAAGATGCCTTGTATTATGCTCAATCTCTAAAATGTAGGTGGGCTGGTCATGTTGCGAGGTTTGTCGATGACCGCTGGACAATCAATGTCACAAATTGGAAAGGACCACAAGGCAAGAGAAGCAGAGGTCGTCCACGCGCTCGGTGGCAAGACGAGTTTGTAGCACAAGCAGGAAATTTGATTTGACAAGATTGGATCTTTACTGCAAAAGGCAGAGAAAAATGTAATTCTTTGGAGGAGGCTATTACTCGGAGGGGATCCACATAATTAAAAAGTAACAATTAATAATAAGGAGTTAAAACAAACACATAAACAAACTAAAATAAATAAATAAATAGAAGTATATACATTAAGAATAAATAAATAAATATATAAAGTTGTAGCCTACGCACCTAGTAATAGTTAGTGTAATTTATTATAAGTAATTTCCTTTAAAAAAAAAAGTATGTACATTTTTGTCATGCAAATAATGTGTCGTTTTTTTTGGAATAAATAAAGCTATTTTATTATTATTATATATAATATATTTCAAAAAGTTCCATTTATCATAAAATTGCAGAGCAGCTGGTTTCTAGTGTTTCATATGTGCTGCCCTGATATAAGCTCTAAGAGACAAGGTGCCCTCGTAACCTGAAATTTTAATCCTCCCAACTTTTGGAATACTAGATTCGTGTCAGGCTTTTGCTGACGCAGAACTTTTTTTTGAATGACCTGCAACAACTAACGTATGTAACGTTAGTTTTTTCAACATATTCACACAGCATGTTAAAACAGTTGTACAGCGGGGTAATTGGAGTAAGTTAAACTTCGTAGCACATAAGATTAATATAACTGACGAGGAGCAAGTAACTACGACCGAACCCCTAACTTACGTACGTCACGTATTCCAATAAACTTTGTCAAGGAGATCAAACTCCTTGCAAAAGTTGATTGGTATTGGTGACTAATAATCATTCACAGGCTCCATTTCAAAACTTGTATGTCTGCACAAAAAAAGTAGCCAATATCTACAACTAAATAGCGCGCACAGTGAAACTGTACTGAGGTCTAAATACTCTAAAGAAGTCACGAGAACTATGTATGTGGCGGTTGTGGAGCCTATTAATAATATTAGGTACCTAGCGCTTGCTGCTTACGTGAGTACCATCAGACCATATGGTCAGGGTGGTTGAGTATAATAAAGGGGAAGTTGTGGACCACCTGAGATGCCTCAAAACAGATTGAGGTTATTGCCTATGAGGATAGAGGTGAGGACCTTACTTATCTTAACATACACTCTAGCTCTCAAACGGGCTATACACAATTAATATAGAAAGTGGTTCAGAATTCTGACGGCAGAAAATAAAGAAAAGAGTATAGACCAGACACAATAAATACTCATCTGCAAGAGCTACGTGTAGCGCCTTCAGTGCAATCGTAGGAAGTATATTTGGCAGGTGGAGGAGTTTACAAGGAACATTGCAAGAGTTTCACTTGCAAAATCTTTTAATGAAATTCTAGTGTTAATTGGAATATCAGCTTTTTTACATATTTATTTTATCATGTTCATCCAACGTTGCAATTTGCTTTATAAGAACGAAGTCATTAATAGTCGTTCCCTCAAGTTTCTTGAACTCGTGGCCATCACGTGTACATTCATACTCTGAGAGACTCAAAACCAGATCAAAGTGCGCCACAATGGCAGCCGTATAGTATGCTATGCTGGCTCCAATATTTAATATATTTTACCTAGTCTTCACGATATCTTCATCAAATTATAAGTAAATCGTGAGAGAAATATCTAAGAGTTGTAAAAGACATTCTAAGTACGCGAGATAACTGAGATCGCAAGAACATCGATGATCAACGATTAACGTGAGCGTAACCTTTAAGAACCTTCCCTGATAAATGTACTATCCAACTCAATAAGAATTTTTCCATAGTAATCAAAGTATTTCTGACATTCAGTCAGAACGAAAATTCAATTTCCATGTAAATCGTACAAATTTTATAACGTTTCACCGACGGAAACTATTCTTTAGATTTTGATTACAAAATGTAGTAAAACGATGCATTAGTGCTCGTATCTTTTGATTGTGTTGACTTAGAAGAATAACTTTTCCGTGCTTAAAAGGACTGTACACTTAATTTATTTGGTGTTAATTTTTGCCTGATACCTTCACGCAATCTCGAGATAAATGGTCTTGACAGATGGACAACAAAATGATCCTTATAGAATCACGTTTCGTGTTCGTTTTTACGTTTTGAGGTACGGAACGATAAAAAAAAATCTCAGTAGAGACTTTTTCAACATCTTTGGCAGTTCATATAAAGCATTCCTTAATTGCATATATTTTTTTATAGTTAAGTATTGTTAGGGTAAAATAAAAGAAATATACAAATGGAGTCTTAAATTTTATTCGCATTAAACTTATTAAGTACTTAAATTAACAAATTAAATATAAATCTCAAATAATAACATAGTTTGGCATTCGAAGTTTTGTATTTTTTTCATGAAACATACATAAATGTTTTCTCAGTTGACTTAATAACCAATTTTTATTATATAAATATACACTTTATCTTTATAACTAGTTTTAAGAGATCAAAACTTAATCAGGTAACAACAACTTTGCAGGTAAGTTGAAAGGTACAACGTTATTTTTATTCAAATTAGAAAAATATCTTTTACATTCTTTTAGAATTTTTAATATAATTATTAAAATGATTTATAAATTTTTCCTCTACTATCACCAATCACCATTATCACAATTCTTAATGATATTACAATGTATTCTTAAAAAGGGAACTTACTTAGTGATGTTCTATTTGCCCAAAGGTCAAAATATTATTATAAAAGTTTTACTGCAAGTGTGCTCATTTATTTAAAAAAAATGTGAATATATAAAGTACATACTTACTATAAGTAGGTAATATGCAACTCAACCAAATAACTATTTTAATATCTGGTCATTATATTACGAGATATTTAGAAAATAAGTTTCTGTTTATCTCAAATATTTAAGACAGAAGTTAATATTTCATTGTAATGCTTTAGTATTTCTTAAAGTAATAATTTTTTTTACACATTTTCATTTTTGTTGATATGTTCCCTAAATGACACCTTCCCCCTTATCACAGCCCTTTAACCGATTACCATTAAATAACAGAATATAAACTATAAACAAGTGATAACTATAGAATGCTACATTTGATAAGTACATAAATTTCGTATATCATATATATATTATATTATTAAGTATTTAAAACAAATGGAATATTATAAAGTGACAAAATTTACGAGCTACAAATATTCCTAGAGCTGGGCTCGTATTAAATTTTAATAATAAAATTACCTATTTGCAGAGCATTAAGTCTTACAAAATTATCTACATTTATGTGTGTTTAATAAATTCCGTTGTTAAGTTACTATTCAGTTAGCCCGTTGCATCACACCTACAAATAACTTTGGTAGAATTACTATCTACCGTTCCATACTATATATACCATAATACAAAATTTTTGAGGCTCCGTCAGGTGGGCTTCATCGCATACGACCTTCAATATTACTAAGGAGTTTACAATTATAATCATGATGATTGACACATGAAGTGATAAAACTGATCGAAATTAACGGGTTCCAGTTCATATTCTTTTTCCGACCTGTGGAGCAGTTCAGGGTTACGTTTCAAAAAATTCCTCACCCAATCTTCACCAGCCATCCGAGTATTGACGTCGAATGGATGATTGAGGTTATTATCCTCTGCGTATTGGAAAGCAAGTTCTCTTATATCTCTTCTCGAAACTCCCATAAAATATTTTTCCATGCTTTTAATATAACCTACCAAATCTTTCTCTTGACTTTCTGTGAACACACGTCGATAGTGCCCCATCAAAGGCTTTGGTTCATCTGGTTGCTGATATCGCACCTTGCTTGCACGTCTTTGGAGAGTTGATCGTGGTATGTGAAAAGTTCTAGCAGCGAGCTTATAGCCCATTTTACCAGATACAACGGCGGCCACGGCCCTCGCCATTTCTTCTTCGCTCCAAGATTGGCGACCACTCATTCTTTCGTATTTTCGTACCATGACTATCTGAAAATATATAAGTAAGATATATTCACTTAAAAACAACTCGTAAGCGCCCAAGTACGACAACTTGGTGTATTTCGGAAATATTGCGTAAGTAACTGTCACATATTGGGGCCATGATCACTAGCTTAATATTGATTGGTTTTCTGTTTAAATTGCATAAAATATATCTATCTATGTATGTGTATCTTTTATGGTAGTTCAAAAAAACGTTTAAAAAATGCTAATTTGAGGCCACCCCTAGCGCAGTAGCACAAGTATGTGACTATAAAGACGACTGGTTGTGGGTGCAATCCTTACTCGAGGAAATGAAATATTTATTTAAATTAATATTTTTATTTCTTTCTATTTATATTTATATTTGAATTCCGCCACTTAACACGCAATGCCTCTAGAATTCGGCAGAATATGGAGAATGGAGTGTCTTAACACTAGGTTCCCTCTGCCTATCCTGCTGTGTGCGGGATACAGCGTAAAGCTGATTTATTTATGTTAATATCATGATTGTTTATTTAATTATCTTAACTGGTGACATTGGCTAAAGACTAGGTATATTATAATTAACTGAAACTAAATGTAGACTCGACATCAACGACGTTCGATGAAGAGTAACCGTGGCCTATCTACCGGTTTTGTAAGCTGCGACCAATGTCGATTCGAGGTAATGTAACTAGCAAGAAGTGAGGTTATATTCAATGTAACTTAAAATAATATTTATCAATATGTAAATGTTGCTCATCATTATTCAGCGTACGCAAGTTGTATTAGTTAACATTTTTTTTGTTATTTCAATTTAATTATTGTCTTAATATATTTTTCGCACCTTCGATAGCTTAAATCATTTATATTACGATTATATTATATTATTAAAAAAATATTTCCCACATGCCGTATAAAGCCAATTTAATACTTTAGTTTATCACTGCATTAATAACTTGTTTTTAATTTCAAAACGAAAACAGAAAGTAATCGAGAAAAGTTAAAGTTTTAAATAAAACAATAATACTACGTGATACGCTATGAATAACCATTGTTGTAATGTAAATAGATTATACCAATTGACGTAGTCTCGGTCAGCTGTCAACACTAGACATTAGATTGTAGGAGCTCTAGTGGACACGTAATAAAGGCTATATTTGCGTAAACAACAGTGACTAACCGTGTTGGCGACCGCACACCGCATCGCTCGCAACAGCTGATAGCGAACACAGTATGTGATAAAATGTAGCGTGTTTTTCCAGTGCCGATAACTTGGGAAACGCGCTAGAGGCCCCTCACGTTGCACACTCGACACTGCAAGAATGCTTCGCCGGAGTGTGGCCCACGACCTACGAGCCCTAGAGCCAGCGACATTAGCAGCGATAATGACTGGTGTCGTTTGCACGTCATTTGTGTTTCACTCTTGTGCCTGTTAAACGGGAAATACCACTCGATAGTTGTTGACCGTCCTTGAGTGACCGCGTCTTATTTTTTATCTGTCGAAAGAACTACGTCGACGGTCAGCTGTTTGTATTTGTTATATTATATACATCTACGAACGTATCCCTCCAACTGGGCATAACAAAGAGGTCTTGGCGCGCGTAGAAATCGCTTCAACAATAATACATCGCTGTGTATAGTTTAAATTGTTTCGTTAACGTTCCCAGTAAAAGAGCAATGTACCGCGTACGAAGTAATAGATCGAGATAAAGATAGATATTAAGACGTCACTGTAGCGGCACGAGCACGGCGTGAGCCGAGGTTACTGTGACGCGTGACTTGCAAGGTCCCCGCTGCATTGCACGATGCGCCAAGGTTGCCACGCTCTTCACTACCGACACGAGAAATCTAGGTCTCGCTAAACGATAAATGCAAAATTTAATGTTGAATGTTAAAGAGGTAAGAGCAACTGTGTGCACCGCAGCCGTAGGATGGTGGCCAGAAGTGAAACCACCTCAGGACTTTACCTCGGTGCATCGAGTCGAAAGTGGTCGTCGGTTGAGTAAATAGAGTAGGAATAGCGAACAGCGGGGGTGTCTGTACTCACGGGTGGTGGTCCGGGGGCCCGGGCGCGGAGGGTGGCGGCGGCGGCAGGAGGAGCGGGCGGCGGAGCGGGCGCGGGCAGCAGGCGGCGTGCGGCCAGACTGACGGCGCGCGCGACACTGGCGCGGGGCCCGTCTTGCCCCGCCGCGGCCCTGGCGCGCTGACGTCACCTGGCCCAGGGCCCGGCTGCACGACTATTTTTGTCCACGACTAATTATCGCCTTCCTTTGTCCAATCATATGTTTTGTACTGAAAAGGAAATCAGGTTTTATAGCTACATACGTCTGTAGGATAGAACACTCAGCGCCGTCAATTACTACATTAGTATGTATGACTAATTGAACTAATTGAAAATTAACTAATACGTATTATTTACTGATCTTGATTGTTTAAAGTCAATACTTTTCACTGTACTTACACACCTACTTTACGCAGAAGGCTTATGTTCGTTATGCATTGCGACATGTGGAGCATTTCATTGGGTTATATAAATAAGATTACAGTACACGATGTATTAAAACATAAATCATTTTCGAACCATTAATTATGATCATTATAATTGAATATAATAAAATTTTATATACTTACAAAAACATCACTAATACATACAGCGACTCAAAATAACAGTAGGCTTTATGCTGTAGGAAACAAAAATAAGTATCAACGATATCAATATAATGGGAAGTATTTATAATATTGTATTATTAGATTAAAAAACACGAGCATGTTACAAATAGACTAGAATATGTTAACATTTTCTGTACCACTTACATTTACATTTGTAAATAATAAATAGACAAACATTTAAAATATAAAACATTAATGTCAGCTGTTATTTTTGAGTACCTGTTAAATACTTAAATGTTTTATGAGTCTTGGTATTAAATACATAATATATTGGAATAGACGTCCCACATAATATATTCGGCAATTTTATGCATATAAAAGTTTACATACAATTTATCCCCTATATATTTAAAATATTTATACACACTTACTTTTGAAGAGGATATAGCTTAAACAATTTTTTTTCTGTTATCAATGTGACACCAATGACTTAAATAAATGACATAAAGAACAATCACAAAATAAAATAATATTACTATAATATTTTCATATACAAATATAACACCACTTACTGTTTAAGTTATCAATTTTTAAAGCCTTTATCCTACAATATAATTTCTAATACTTTTTTCAGGTACCAGCAATGTCTTAGATTATAACAACCTTATTCATATCAAACGTCATTCTTTTATTTTAAGAAAGAATGAAAATTTATATATTTGCTATCATCTCCTTTTAAAAAAACATACCATAAACAATACGACGAATAATAAAGTTTAAATAAAAAAGTTTTTTACAATTTACAAAATATATTTTATTAAAATTATATATAACTCATATTGAAAAAATGAAGTGTTACTAATGCGATTACATTAATATGCAACGTATAAAATTTTGCTATTGAAGCCCTATATCACATTGTGCTAATCATAAAATATAGAGAAATTAATACACATTAAAATATATATATTTGTAAATAGAATAAAAGTAGAGGCTCACTTTTTCCACTTTTCCGACTCTTCAAATACTTACCTACTAATTAGTACGTCGCGATTTGTGATTTTTTTTCTTAGCTTTACGTTTTATCCCGCATATAGCAGAGTAGGCAGTTCCTCTGCCTACTCTGCTATATGCGGGATAAAACGTTGTGTTAAGAAATTTCGTTTCTCGAATCGAATCGAATTTTCGAGACATTATTGCGTGTTGAGTGTTGGAACTCAACGCTGCACTTTTGCTTGGTACCAGAGCGTAAAAATGAAAATATTAATAGATAATTCATTCTCCTCAGTGGAAACCGAACTCACAACCGCTGCACTACAATCGCACAAATACCTCATTAGTAAAACAAGTTTTGTATAAATTATTTTATAAATTAAAAACACCAATTTCTGTATAATTTAACACATTATTTAAACGGCGTATATTGTAATAACGACAAGTGATTAATAAAGACATTAAACGATTTCCCAAAAAAATGTTTATCATGAGTTACAGACAGTTACAGTATATAACAGTTACAGCTTCACGCTGTATCCAGCACATGTTGGATACAGGCTGAAGCTGGCGCTTATGGTTAAGACATTTCGCGGATATTTGGGGGCATTGAGTGTTGAGTAGCGTAACTCAAAGCCGCATCTGCATCGACAACAAAACGAAGAAATGAAAATATAAAATAATTTATTTTCTCGAGCAGGAATCGAATCGAAAACCTAACATGTTTGCACACGCTTGTACCCCTGCGCTATGTTTTACCTCTAAATTTATTTTTGAGTACTATTTTTATTGGCAAAACATTTATTTAAAATGTTTAATATAACAATAACTTAATTAACTAGAGCGCTGGGGCATATTCCAAAAGGCTCATTTTAAACCCGGTTACGATCTAAATTTTATGGAGATTGGTTGTAAATTGTGCGAAAAATATACCAAAGTAGGGAAGTATTATCTTCACGCCGAGTGGGGTGTTAACCCACAACACGAAAAATCTTTAATAACATTTAGCTCCAAAACAAACTTTGTCATGATAGACTAAATTGTCATTATGGTGAAGAGCAAGAAGAACAAGTGTTTATGCTGCTCGTTTTATTTTTTTGTAAACCTTTTGAAATAAAATTGTAATATGAATTCTAAATAACTTGAACAATCAGAAACTCTGGTATTATGATTTTAGCTAAATAATTCTTGTAATAAATAAATCTCAAAAGGTACATTTGTTCTTTAGAAAACAAGGATGTAGGTATATAAACTATAAGGAAAATTTGAAACACTGTTTCAATAACCCAAGCCGGAGGTCTAGTAGTTCCACTAAAATGCTGGCAGCTTTTTTTATATATTTTTATATGTCATCAAAAAGGTTAATGTTTACGTAAAATTTTTAGAATGTATTAAAGTGAGTTTTTTCTAGATTTATGACACAAATTTCTAGATTTTTTTAGATCTTATTTGCTAAGTTACCATTAAAACTTTACAATAATAAACACCATTAATAATGACTCACAAAAATTCCTTTTTTTTTATAAAATGATAACAACATACACTTTATTATCTTGATAATCATTAGTTATCTTTCGTTTTTTTTATTGTGGTTACAACTGTACTGTACGCATCTATTATGTTCCTAGAAATCAAGAAATTCGTGAAGATATTAAAGGAGATAGGTAGGTAGGTCTTTTACTCTTCTTTTGTAAGTGATTTTACCTCTTACGGACTCAATGGAGATTCATCTTTGAATTTCTTTACTTGCTATGATAGAAAAGCATTTATATATTGTCCTCTGATTAATGATTACAAGACCATACCATAAGTACCTAATAGTGGTGAACAAGTCGCTACCGTCTTTAGTAAATAGGGGAAATAACGCTTAATTTGTTATATACTCAAGTAGTCTGACAGCTTGCTATGTACCTAAGTACATTTTTTAACATATTTTTATTTAGCTTTACTTGCATCTATCAATCTCGCTTCTTCTCAAAATAATATTTATCGTGACGAATTTTTTGCTGTTTAATTTATTTGAAAATTTGCACCTAATGACTTTATAATATTTTCATAGCATGAATCTGACATTAATTACTAGAATAACCAGGATAAAAAAATAATAATTTTGTTATCGTAGATCGTGATAAACTGTGTATAGTTGTGGGAGAACACCTTAATGATAAAAAAAAATTGAATAAAAAAAACCGATATTGATTTTATTTAATATCTATTGATGATATAGATACCTATCCTAAATATAAAATTTCTTTGAGATTATTTAGATAAATTTACCTAAATATGTTAAAGAAAAAAATATAATAATTTATGAAGTTTTCGATAAAATGTGAATTCTCACAGAAAAACAATATGTAAATTTGACTCTATTAATACATCCCATAAAAAAAATGACAACCTACCAGTATTTGTGAAAAAAAAAAGTTTTGTTGCTGTGATAGCATTTGAAAGGTCTCTATTTCTTAAATCTGAATGATTATTTTCTTAAAAATCGTCAAAAACATAATAACCTGCACCTAACTTCGCGACGCAATGCTTTCTATTAACAGTTTGAGGGAAAGTTAACAATTATTTTATAATGTTTAAAAATACTATTTAAATTTTTCAAGCACAATGTAGCAAAAATTGTGATATGCGTTTTACTTTCAGGGGAGAAATATCATAATAAACTGCTTCGTCACTATGGCATTATGATGGCGTGTGTTTTACAAAATTAGAACAGGAACCGTAGCTTTGGTAATATTTCCAAAGGATATTGAAAAATCCTCCTACGGAACGCAGCACGTTAATACATAATTATATTTCAATTTATTAAGTTTCTGAAGTCTCTAAATGTGAAATATTTACAAACGTTATGTATATTGAGGCCAGTCGTGGCGCAGCGGCACAAAGTGTGACTGTAAAATCGACTGGATATGGGTTCGATCCCCACTCGAGGAAATAAAATATTTATTTAAATTTATATTTTCCATATCTTTGCTCTGGTGTAGAGGCGTAGTGTCACGTTGAGTTTCGTCACTCAATTCGGTGGAAAATAAGGAACAGAGTGCCTTATCATTAGGTTCCCTCTGCCTACGAAATGAAACAAGGATTCATATCAAATTTACGTCAAAAAGTGTTTTAAAATGACATTTTTGTATGTCATTTAATCATAGGAGTTCTAAAAAAATTTACTTACGTTTTCAAAGAAATCATGATTTCTAACAAAAAGAAAACTGACTTCTTCAATTTCAACTAAATCCCATAATCAGCCTAAACAGTGCATTGCTTTCCAATAAAAAGTATATCGTTTGTCGCGCAAATACTGAAAAAATACAGTCGAATTGATAACCTTCTCTTTTACAGAAGTCGGTTACTTGCAATTTTTAACAAAAAAAAACGACTTCCACCCGATTCTCTTGATCAGAACCGAACCAGACTTTCATCAAACTACCCTTGCAGTGTACTCTTTCCAATAAAAAAGGACCATCAAAATTACTTGGGGGATATTAAGTTATTCAAACTTAAGACTTTTGTGATTTTCTCATGGTTGTTGTTGTCAGAAAAGGATCATATTAAAATGGAACCACACGGGAAACCAGCTTTCAAATAAAAAAGAATCATCAAAATCGGTTCACCCAGTCAAAGGTTCTGAGGAAACAAATATAAAAAAAATACAGTCCAATCGATAAACTCCTTGTCACGGAAGTTGGTTAAAAACGAAACGCAAGGATCTATGACCTGTTGCAATAAAAATGAATTATATTTGAATATTTTTTTATACTTAAGTATTGATTTAATTATTTATACAATATATTAAAACGGTTCACAGGTACAAAAAAGGGTTAAAATAAAAAGGTAAATAATTATAACACAGCAATGTTTTTAAGTAGATACATTTATTGGTGATGAATACTGTTGCATCAATTTTGATTTTATTTTTTAATATCGATGAACTGTTAACGCTTATAAATAAATGTCTTTAATAATATAATCATTTAATTACAATCGAATCCACAGCCATCGCGCTTGTAGTCAAATACTGTCCAAGGTAGCCTTAAAATATTATTATCAATAAATTAAATTTACAGTCTGTATGTTAGTCTTATGAATATTGACACATTTAATTGTCTTAATTAAATAGTAAAATAATATATATATATATATATATATATATATATATATAT
>DWAN01003522.1:0-13298 GCA_018230445.1 Heliconius hewitsoni
CCACAACCAGTCGGTTTTACAGTCACACTTCGTGCCACTGCGCCACGACTGGCCCTTATAAACCTTCGGGATATTTGTTTTTCATGGAGCTGTTAGTTCATATGCTTTAGGCTTATATAGAATAACTTATCTGGATAACGCACACTAAATCAGGAGCTGATTCTTCTTTTCTGAACTAAGCAAGGGTAATTTTTTTGAAGTAGCCTCATTTTACAATTTCATTGTTCTCTCTTATTCTTCTTCTTATCTTGTTACCGAAAAACTAAACTCACAAGGCTATAAACAATTTTATACGTCTTCTTAATAGATATTTTTCTTTCTAAATGTGGAATAACACTAAAAATCTTAAAAGTATTTAGATGTTTCTACAGTCTTCCACATATATAACGAACGATCTTATTTTTATCTGGGACGATCGTTCAGACTTTTTAAACGTGCTAAAAATAGATAGAGCCAAAAGTTCAATGTTCTTATGATGCTTGCATCTTCAAACTTAGTGAAGTTAGTCGGTTTGGTGAAGAGGGTTTTATTAATATTTTATATAAGAAAAGGTCATATAGAAACTAGGAAATTGTCGTCATTCCAAGATTTTTGGTCATTACTCATGGTTATGTGTTGATAGTAATCAATTAACTCTTCGAGAACCGTCAGAGACCCTAGAAACGCTTTGACCGTCATTTAAGAATTAAGGTATATAGTACTTTCCCTACTCATTCCTGCCGTAAACGTACACAATCCCTATACTTGGTTTAATAGTAGGTATCTGATATTGTTTTGGTGTTTGTCAGTGTTACACTGTTCAAGAATATTTAGAGGATAAACATGTATGGAATTAATGTCTATTGAATGTAATGCAGGACAGTTGCCAGATAATACTATTGACTTTGAAAAGAGCAACTGTTGAGTTTCTTGCCGGCTCTTCTCAGCAGAACTGCCTTCCGAACCGGTGGTAGCTTTTTTTTGTTTATATGTTCATTCGACGTTTCAAAAGTGCTTATAAGAGTTTATATGCATAAAGAATATTTTGAATTTGCATTTGAATTAGAAAGTGTTGCGAGACCGGTCGTATTTGCCGAAATGGATTCTGTGTCCTACCTTTATTCATAAATCCAAGATTTTGTGTGATTAATTACCAATATATATATACGTAAGAGGTTTGTAAGAAAATGTTCATTGCGCTGAACAGCTCTGTTAAGATATATTTTCCAAATATTTTGGTTATTGGGTGTAGGTATGGTGTAGATGACATTTTTGAATCCATTTTAAATATTTCAGATAAGGCTAAAGGACTTTTGCTAAGGTTTCAATTTCCTTCATATCTACATCAGACATTCTAGACGATTGTTTTATTCTCCGTTTATCGATTTCACCTGAATTTTAAAATTATGTATGTTGAGTGGTAGAATTTAAAAACATATACTTTTAACGGACTGAGGAAAAGAAAAAAATATATATATAAACCTTCCCGCCAAATATTTATGAGCGAAGCCTACCATGGATCGATACAGATACGATTAATTACTCTATAAAATTATTTACTCCGTAAAGTTATTACAATATTATTATATTATACTTATTAGTTTGTTGTAATGAACTCAAGGTAGCGCAGGGGGACAGCTTTCGATTGTAAACGCGAAGCTTGCGGAATCGTTTTACTAAACCACACACTTGTTATATGAGTATGAACGTCAGTTACCCGAAACTCCCCTTTACCTCCCTGTTCATTTATTGCAGCTGTATTTTACAATAATTATCAAAATTAAATATTTCTATCTTCATTTTGAAGTCATCAATCAGAGTCAAAAAGAAAGAGTATGATGACATACAACTGATATCTCTTGTTATAAGTAAAACCGAATGCTTTATTTTTTGTTATTTACCGAGAACATAGTCACATAGTGGAAAAAATATTGTACAGTTAAGATTGCCGCATTCAGTTTTATTTTTTATCTACTAAAACCTATCGGATATGCAAAATATAGGTAATTGTAGGTATATCGGTGCTTTGTTATTTTGAAAAAATTATTATTTCCTAATTGAACTATTCTTTTCTTTCATATTATGTTTTCTTTTCCGTTTTCATTCCATTTCATAAATTAGGAATCTATCTATTAGGTAGCAATAGTCATTGTCCAAGAGCACTTCAATTGTGTTCCGAAAGTAGTGGGTTCAAATTTTGATACGTTTTTTTTTTTATGTGTAGGTGATATTTATATAATTTTTTATCTATTTCTCTGATTACACGTAAGAAAATGTATAGTAAAACTATAGTTGTCTTGTTTGCTAAAGGGGGGTTTATTTTGATGTGTGTGTTGGGAGATTTAAGATACTCTCAATCGCTATCAGTGATTGATCATGAGTTGTAGAGGCCAGTTGTGGTGCGTCAGCACTGTAAACTGACTGACTGACTGACTGACTGACTGTAAACGCGACAGTTTGTGGGTTTGATTTTAATTTTTTCACTCTGGTGTTGAGCTAAAGTGCGGCTTTGAGTTTCGCCACTCAATACACAATGCCTTCAGAATTCGACGGAAAATTCGTAACGGAGTGTTTTAACATTAGGCCCCCTCTGCCTATCCTATGAAGTTAAAAACAAAAGAAAAAAATGTGTAGATCTATTAATCACATTGTTATGTAGGTATGTAAAGCGGTATGATAGCTATAAAAAAAGCCATATTAGCTTTAGCTCTTTTTTTTCAAGCATTTTTATGTTTATTTGGTATCGACGGACGTTAAATGATAAAATATTCAAAAAAACTACCCTTTAACTAACATACTGTAATTATTGTCATAATGTTGCGCAATAAGCTTTTACATGTTGATATTAGCCGCCAAAGAATAGCCTAATGTCATATAGTTTACAAAAGGAATAATCGATATTCTATTTTTTGTTTTGTAGGTAACTAAAACAACTACAGAATTGATGAGTCTTGACAACAAGCTATAAAAATTGACTCCTTTATTCGTAAATACCAATACGTTAGCTATTTACATTTAACCATAAGAAATACATGGCAGTAAAAATGTTAGTACTAAAATTGTATTGCGCACCTGCGCTAAAACAGCCCAGCCAAGAGTTTTACCTATTTCAAAAAAAAAGAAAGAATATACGTATTTATGAACGAATCGTTCGGCCCGTGTATATGAATTTATTAAGCATTCAAGGTGACGGGATCGATGATGTCGCCCATGCGCCGTGACGTCTCCACCACGTGGCCGTCAACAGATGGCGGTGCTCGCTCGTACGCATGCGTCGAAATATTGACCACACACAAACACGGGCCATCCCACACACACACGCATTCGTTAGGTAAATCATATGTTCGTTCACCGTACGGCTTCAAATTACCATCGAGGCGCGTAATGACGCAAACTGACTCTAGCATAGAATACCATACCCTACTCTTGGTGTTCACAAAGCTTGGTTTCGTTCACTGGTCTCTGGTAGTGTTGAGTGAACTAAATGGCTCGTCGCGAGCAGCCGACATCAATTACGGACTTCATCTGGTCCACGTTTTGAGGCTAGTCGTGAATGAATGATTACAGTAGAAATATATTTTATGATTAATTTGCTTGATGTTATAATTTTCTTTAAAATAAATTTGTTTTTGCTTATATGGAATGATTATATGGAATAATAATTATATGGAATGAGACTATAGGTATCATTTTTATGTTCATAAGTCTTAACCTCGGTATTTTTTTTTCTTATGAACGAATATGTAGAGTATAAAACAACCCACTCACACTTCGATTTAAAAATTAACTTGAAAATTGTGAACGAAATATACGACAATTGCAAGTTTCAAGACAAAACTAACACCATAAATAAACATTCTACAAACCATGCCATTCTCCATTTATAGCACCAGTTAGGTACTTCTAAAAGAGGCATAATAAAGTGCCCTCACTGGCAATTAGTAGGTACTTTCGAAACAAACTTCGTATTTCAATGTCGTAAATAATGCGAACTTTGCAGACGGTAACTTTCCTTGGCTATAAAAGAGTCCTTGTTATAATGATGGTTCTGCAAAAATTGTTTGGAATGTAGCCGGCTGGGCTCACATTTAGATATTCACTTGAATAACGCCCGTACCTTTGGAGATCGTTCCTATTAAACTATTGAGACTTGTAAAAGGTAATAAAAGATTTCGTAGTTCTTTTGTTTGAAATGTAAAACGTTTTTTATTTTTATGTTACATTAAAACAAAAATTATAACAGTTTAAGTATTACTCTGGTCTAGTTTAAGTATTTTTTTTTCTATCTTATCTATCTATAATACAAGTACAAGGAAAATGCGATTAAATAAAAATACAATATATCTATATACATGTACCCTATATGTTAAGCATATTAAGCTATTAGTTGTTAACATATGGTAAACGGATTCAATTATGTCAGGCTGGTTTCAAGCGGTCACCGATCCAATTATTGGTTCTATTAACTCGACATTGGTATTATTGAGTTTAATTATTTAATTATTTTATTTTACGTATAAATTATAAAAAAATTAGCATTAGCAGGTTAGGCAGAGGGAACCTAGTGTTAAGATAGGCCGTTATCCACTTTCTGCTGAGATCTGGAGGCATTACGTGCTGAGTCGACACCAGAGCGAAATTTAACTAAATTTGTCATCTCCTCGAGTGGGGATCGAACCAGTCAGTTTTACAGTCACACTTTGTTGTCATGCCCCACGACTGGCCTTTTGATATAAATTTAATTAAATAAAAATAATTTATTCTCAGTTCTCACTTACCGCTACGCAATTATCGTAATTCGTCATCAATTTTAAACATATGCAATACACACACACAACGTGCACAACTGTGGACGTATTGAATTTAAAAAAATCTATTATATATTTATTAATAATATTGGATCTTCTCTATGTTTTTACTACAATATGTGACATAATAAAAAAGAAGCAAAATAAATGTAAATCACTCAGCATGTCTACAAATAAACATTTACACATACAGACAATTTAAAAAAAAGTAGGAATCTAGTCATTTCTACTAAAATGTTACTAAATTAATTAATTACCTAATTAATTATCTCTAAAATATTTACTACTTAATTCAAAATAAAAAGAAACTAATGAAAACAAGTAAAAATGTATTATAAAATACACGCTCATATCCATAGTATGTCATATAAAAAAATATATATATATATAAAACCAGAAAGTAGCAAGCCCCTTTGAAAAAACAACCAACCAACCTTTTTACTATACATATATATATATATATATCTAACTAAATAGGCCTCATTAATTAAAATCGAGGCGACAAATGCTCAATCGAAACTGGTGACAAGTACCAGGGCGGCATGTCTGTTACGGAGGTGCGTTCGGCATGTCTCGTCTGTCCCGCTCGACTCGTGACTTGAAGCCGGGAATGTCAACTCGACTGGCTTTGCTTTAATTTTATTTTGCTTTGAGTCTATAATATATTATTATATTGTAATAAATATTACTAAAGTGTTATAATTATAATACAGTATTTTCGTATTATAAAGTTTATAATAAATTTCTCACTAAATCCTTCATTTTGTGCTACAATGAATGCCGTGAAAAAAAATAAGCTAATATTTTTTTTTATTTTTCAGGAGATGTAATGATTTTTTTTTATTTATTTCCCCACATATAACCTATTTTTTTATTGTAATTATGTCATCGTTGCACCAAATAAGCGATATATCTACATATTATATTTATAAATTTTTACATACAATGTAAAGGTTATATGAATTATATATTAAGAATTTTTAAGTAAGATTTCTTAGAAATTGACATTAGCAAGAGGGGATTCGTGGGTGGGCGTCTGTAGTCTTTATTGGAAGGCGGTATTTTATTGGTTGCACTTTATGGTTATTTACTTTAAATTCTATTATTATAGTTGACATTATTTTATTTAGAACCTTTAGGTTATTTACATTTCAATGATTTGATGAGTTAATTAGGTAAATTAAGTTTGGGAGAATGTGTGTATGTCTTAATTTAAACAAATCAGTGATTTTAAAGAGACTGGTTGTTTTATATTGGAATATAAATTGACTTTATACATAATTAATTGACTTAAGTTTTTTATAGATAGTGAAGTGAAAGTGTCAAATATTCCGTTTTAAGTGTTCCGTACCTCAAAAGGTAAATAAGAAACATAAGATCACTTAGTTGCCCGTATAATATATATATATTTTTAGACAATTAAATAATTAATATTATATCTACTTCAATACATTATTTTGCAAATGTTGATGATGAAGTTTCCGATCGATTTCGGCCGATGGCGATCACTTCGAACCTTCGGCTTCCTATTCGCGCCTGCGATTTTGCTCTCGAACATGACTTACGAATTCGTAGGTATACCGTAAATTATATGAAATGGAACGTGATTTGCGAGTTTTAAGATATTCCCGCTTGAAGAAAAATCCCGTTTAGTAAATAACAACATACAATTTAAATACATACTTTATTTTTTAATATTTTACATATTTTGCTATAACACTATTGAAAACATTTTAGGAATTTAATTTACGGATAAAAAAAACTTAAACTGAGAATAAAAAGCGCTTTACCTAGTACCTATGTAACCTATAAATAATACTATAACCGCAGCAAACGCTTGTTATTGATATAATCATTTACAAGCCAGTGATCAAATGGGGCACTTTGAAATGCGATATAAAGGATAGATGTCAGCTTGTGTGGACTATCCGCTACATTATTAGATTGTTTCATTTCTATTCGACCTTACATGGATGTTTCTAACTTGTTAAATGTTCTGTTTTGAATCTCTTGTTCAGCAAATCTTAAATAGATATAATTAAAAATCTCAAAAATATTTAGTATAAAAAAAACTATAATATTAAAAAAATACTCAGTACTAATTAATATATCAAAATAATATCACTCAAATGTTAAATAACTATAAAACTTTTTTTTCAGCGTCTCGCTATATCCCGCACACAACAGAGGAGGCAGAGGGAACCTAGCGTAAAGACATTCGGTTCCCCATTTTCGCTGAATTGAGGAGGCATTGCTATTTAGTGGCGGTAGTCAACGCTGCGCTTTGCCTTGACACCAAAGTGAAGAAATGGAAACACTATATATTTCATTTCCCGGAGAGGGGATGGAACCCACAACCAGTCGCATTTACAGTCACATACTTGTGCCACATGACTGTCCTCACTTTAAAGAATTAAACAAATAATTGACATACTGTTGTATCGCCCGTATCAAATCACCAGGGCAACTTCGGGGTAGTAAGTGGGAGTATTATAAAAACTTGTTAATAGAAAAAAAAATTACACTTGATGATGATTAACTTAGAACATGATTTACACATGTGTTTTTCATTTTGGTGTTTTGGTTTCATTTGAATTATTTCGAATGTAATAAACACCAAAACATTTTTGTTTTTCATTGTGTTTGTGCGCGCTAATCTTAGAAACTAACAATCTTGTATTTTCTAAAACTTCCCTTAATATTTAGTTTTTGTTATATTTAGCTCGGTTCATAAATAAAAAAATTATAATCAATCAGTATTGAATTGGCTGAAACTTTAATTTTCTACATATGGATATTATCCTTAATGTTATAAGAATATGAAAGTAATTCAGAATACTTTTAGTTAGGAAACATTGGGTAGTTCAAGCGGGCGAAGCCGCGCTATTGTGGAAAATATATGAGGCTAGGCAAGGCCAGGGCACTTTAAATTTAAAGCACTTTGTTGCCATAACACATCACTATAATAATTAATATTAATAATTCCTAACGACGACACACCATCACTAATCGTATTACACGAGCCTTACCAGAATAATATCAACAAAGGTGTAAAAAAGTTCATTTTCTGTAACATTATTTTGAGTTTTAAATCCTTTAAGCCTCCATTGTCGACGTTATCAAGCTTTAAGCGACCAAATGCAAACATCGGACAAACTTACAACATCTGCCGATTTCTCAGGAACGTGCCGCGTTCCCTAATCTCCTTTGAAGTCACAAAGGAGCCATGCGGTGGTGGGAACGAGATATGTTGATATGAACTAGAGTGTATCAGAGAGGGATGGGGCAAAGACCGGAACATTACACAAGAGCGTCTCGGTTGACGGGCCCCGAACAAAATGAATGGCTCGGGAACCGATTCAAACATGCTGTATCATTGAATGAATGAATATCATAAAAAAGTTTTAATTGCAGAACATGAGGCCATTCAAAGTTGAAATTACAGTATTGCCACCTTAAAATTTTGGGAAACACCTGCACTAATTATAATGTTAAATTTGTAAATACCAATAAAATCGTGTTTTTTTAATTATATTGTATATCTTTTCAATGGTTTTACTTATTATTATGTTTTGTTCTCGTATTATTTATTATTAAATTGGCACAAAATAGTGATTTTCTTCACATTTACTAAAATATATTATATACTTATCCGAAACTCCTCGTTAATTGTTAATTTCCTAAATTAATTTACTTATTTTTGCATCTCTGGTATAAGAGCCATAAGAGAATTTTTTGGTTCTGCTCATCACGCAAAACTCAGTCTCTAAAAGGACAGTAAGAGAAGTACAAAGTGGTTATATTACATTTTTTGCAAATCAAACAAACTAATACAAATTTACTGTATAAATAATTTTAAACAATAAAATTTAAGACTAAAGTGGCTGCAACATTCATTATGAATTTATAATTATTTAGAAAACGTATAAAAAATTGAACGTAGCGGAACTCGAACCCACGCCTCCTGGAAACCGACCAGGTCGGTTATTTTTATTTCCTAAGTGTGGAATAACACTTTAAAAATGTTAAAAATCATTATGGATTTGCCAAATTGATCATGATTTAAAATAGTTAATAGCGAAACGCGTTGTAAACTTCTGTGTAGCAGTCGTCGAGCGTGAAATGAAACCGGGGGAAAGATTTAATTGGACTCTTCAGGTATAACGGTCAGGGAATGATTATGATATTGTTCTTTTGAATGCTGAAATAATAGAATTTTATACTAAATATATGTGATTTCTGAGTTTTGAATTCTATAGAAACTGCTTTCAATGCTTAAATATTCTAAAATGCATATTATGTTGTATGCAGTGTATGGATGGATTCGTCATAAATTGCGTAATCAATTCTGTTTGTATTAAATTGCTAATTGGAGTTTATTCAAAATTGTAATTATAATAATTAAGACAGTAAAATATCAATTTTTCTATTTTTGTACAATTTTTTTATTTTTTGTTTATACTAATTTTGTATATAATTTAAGTTTTACATATTTTTGATAATTAAGTAAAAGTTTATTTAAACCTATATGGCACCATTATGAAACCTGCCACTCTAGAAGTATACAAGAAAGGAGTGATCTTTCAATTTCCAAAATGAAAGGTCTTATCAAAATATTTTACGTTAGTTGTGTAAAATAGATTGCCAAATAAAATTTCCATATCTTTAAAACTGTTTGATTAATTCGGTCATATACGTTCAGGTGTAGGTTGCTCTTAAGTTTTTTGACTTCTTATTTAAAAATAAACTTTTTTTTATTTGTTAAGCAACAGAATCCATTTTTTTTTACTATTTTGAGCATCTCAAGGTGCTCTGTAAAATTAACTAAGCCTTTTAATATTACCTTCTTCAATTAAATAAATAAATAATAAGACTGCAAATTTTTCCGTCGTATAATAACTGGATTGCATAAAAAACTAAGAAGAAAAAAAAATAAAGCCATAGTTTAGATTTTTTACCAATATCTTCGGGTTCTACTTAATAACTGACCATATTGAAACGGTTTTATACACGATATACGCATTAAACAAATTATATTTCTTTTTACAAAATAGAAAGTATAACTGTCGGGCCTATTTGTGAACCAATTAAGTCTCCCCTAGGGCTCCTGTAAAATTTAAAAGGGTCTGGGCTTGTAGTGTATTTTGCAACCCAAATATGATTAATATGTGTTTTACAAGTTGTTTTTTTTTTGTTTTTATTATAATTGGTAATATGATTTGAGAGAAACATCACAAATAAGATCAATATTGAATAGCCAATCCAACGCTATGCTGTGAGTGCAACTAAGTACTTAATCATAAACACATGTAACTACATATCTGAGCATAATAAATCTACTAAAATTAAAATAAGACCAATTTATTTCACTATTAGTTTTTCTATCATCAATCAGCTTCACGCTGTATCCCGCAGACAGCAGGGAAAGCGGAGGAAACCTTTCCGCCGGCATTCTGGAGGCATTGTGTGTTATGTGGCGGTAATCAACGCCGCGCTTTCGGCTCGAAACCAGAGCGAAGAAATGGAAATATAAAATGAAATAAATATTTCATTTCCATATTGATTAACTAGAGTAAATTAACAAATATCGAGTACTCGATCCACAATATCCAATTTCCGTCGAATTTTCGAGGCATTGTATATTGAGTGCAGCCGCGCTATGAACGCGCTACGTACTTATTATTACGTTTCTTTATTACTATATAAAATTATTTATTTCTCCAAATGAAAACCGTACCCCACGTCGGCGTTTATCATCACACTTTGCGCCACTCCGCCATGACAGCATAACATTATAATTCAACTAAATCAATTAAAGCATTTATTTAAACTTTAAATAACCTTGTCAGCACCACAAATAGAGACCATTAGCACGCCTATCTATGTAGTGGCAGTACAGCAATACAGGAAGAACACGTTGCTTATCGCCAGTGACTGCGTAATGCATCTAGTCACGACACTATCTACTGACTCATGGGCTCCTGGTAATTAGAACGAGATAGTGTGGAAATAAATAGACAGAAATTATTGTACATCCACAGTTACTTATTTTGTTTGTTAGTTCCTTACTTTAGTGACGTCTATAGCATAAAAATAACGATTTTTGTAATGTATTTCTTTATTCATTTTAAGTGAAACTTAAACCAATAACCAATCGCGTGTTTTAATTCAAATTTTAATTTTGTGGTCACGGGTAGACTGAGGTGGTGGTGCCTTGCGTACTGTCCTGGATTCTTGCGGAATGAGCTGTATCTTAGCTTATCATGGTGGGTTTGAGACTATTGAGTCGGTCCCAGACGGTAAAAAGGTTCAAGCCGTCCTCTTTTTGAAATTAAGATGTATCTGTACTTAGCGAGGATTTGAGGTTTATCAAACCTTATGTAATGGCTGGGCTTATCCACAGTGTGCTCACACACAGCTGACTTCTATACGTGCCTTCTTCCTACACCTATGCTTCTCTATGTTTGGCCGATGTATGAGCCACATGAACCTACAGTCACAATCTAGCTTGTATATACCTGCACAATATAGAGGAATGTTACTTTTCACTGGTCTCAAGAATTGGCTCATTTTCTTGTTAGGCTTGATTATGATTTATATGGAGGCTCTTCTTAAGATGTCACTAATCCTGTCTGTAACCCCCTTTACATATGATACAAGTGCCGGCTGTCTCCGTGTTGTGGGTGGCTTGTTGGTCTGCTTACAACACCGGCGAGGAATTGGCAGCTTGTTCTGATGAATGAATGGCGAAGCTTGTCCTCTAGGTGTTCAGCGTCGCAGAAGTGAGCTCTTTGATACAAAGATTTGCCAACGGTACATAACCGTCTATGGTGGTGCTGAATATACAATACTAAATAATATACTAAATATGCGATTAATCCGGTTAAATAGTTTCATTTAAAATATATAATAATCGTGAAAATCAAAGAACTTTAGTTCTTTATAATACACTCTGTTCTCCGCTGTTTGTGTTGAGTGAAAATAAATGGAAAATTAAAAACAATTTATTACTTCTAGTGGGGTTTTAACCCACAGCCATTACTTTGACAGCCGTTTTATTTTGTTTATCGCTTTATATTTTATGTATTTTTTTTCTCTTTAGAGGTTATAAAAAATGTAGTTTTAGCACGTTAAGAGAACGAGCAAGAATAATGAAAGAATAGCGAAAAAAAATATAAAAAAAGAGTGAGTAGTAAGAGAGGGAGAGGGACTCAGACCTTCAAGGGCATGTATGAAAAGTTGATGACGAGTACGAGACGAAAGAGATATGCAGAGATCCTCTCTGTCTACGCCGCATAGGGATAGCGCGTGAAGCTAATAATCGTGATTCTTCTTCGGGGCTCTGGCACAAAATTGTGCTAGGTACCGCCCAGTACGCATTACAATTGACAACGTACAGCACGCTATGAAATTGCAAGCCTTTTACTTCTTACCATGTTTAATACATACCTATGTACGTATTTTGTCATATTATGTTGAAATGCTATGCTATTCTCCAAAACAAGTTTAAGTATTTTATTATTTAATATGCTTAGGTTAGGTACGTTTTTTTATTCAGCATAGAAAATAAGAGATAATTTTTTAGCAATATACCTAGTAGTAACTACAGCTGGCGCAAGTCCAGGCGCAATTTCAATATGTTTGTCGGAAGGTATTACTAGAAGTATTCATGTTTGATATTATGAATATTTTTTTGTTTGATAAATTTCTAAATGTCGTCGGCCCCCCATCACGTCATGGATAGTACCCACCTATCCCTTGACTCATCGCTAGGCCTCCTCTGCCTTTCTTGCAAAATACGTTAAAACGTAACGTCATACGAATACCTGGTTAATATGATAACTTATTTGGTTCATCCATCATAAAGAAGCTACTTATTATTTTATATAAAAAATCTACAGCATTATACTCTACAACTACAACTTTTATTATAGAATCATGTCGATAAAAAATGAATTTACTTTTTACTACTAAGCTTACGAGGAGCTAGTGCATTAAAACGACAGTTGACGTTACATGATTACATTAGAAATATCTTTTTTATTGAGTATGGACGATAAAAAATATTGCAGGAGAGAGAGTTAAGAGCATTCGTCATGTTGACATTAAATAACTTGCCAACAAGAGGCCTGTCATCATCAATTATTCATAAATAAAATTATGAAGCTGGCTCCATAGAAGTACTGCGATATTTTTTTTATTAGCATCGAGGACTCCTTCAATTACCTTTTGAGAGTAGACGAGACTTGTGCTAAAATAAAAATGTGTTTTATACATTTCGCCGTGCGAGCCTTCGCATGTCATAAAAACGGTTAAGTGCGAGTCGGTCCCGTCCATCGAGGCTTTTGTACCTATTTCAGGATTGTAGGTCAACGGGAAGTGTGAAGTGAGTAATGTATAAAAGTTTAGCAAATTAAGTTTACGGGTATAATCATTTATTTTTTATGAAATACTATAAATAAATAAATCAGCTTCACGCTGTATCCCGCACACAGCAGGTTAGGCAGAGGG
>DWAN01003523.1:0-13296 GCA_018230445.1 Heliconius hewitsoni
CACATATGTATATATATATATATATATATATATATATACATATAGATAGATAGTACTGTAGCGCAGTTGAAATAAATCTTCTATTTCTTCATTAGGTATGAATTGAAATCACATTCACTATGTGGCGAAATTTTCGCGAAAATTGGTGAGAACATCAGAACGGAGTGTTTAACTCTATTTTTTGTCTACCTTCTTTGCTATATGCGGAAATAAGCGTAATTCATGGGAAAACTAGAAACTTGATCTTATCCAGAATATTAATTAGTCCACTAAGATGTAGTTATTTTTAGCTGTAAAAATATAGCTCCATTAGTTATTAACTTGTGCGGATTCTAATAGGGAACCCTATTATTATGTTAAGTACATATGTATCTACATATATAGCAGAGTAGGCAGATGGGACCTAGTGTAAAGACACTCTGTTGGCCACCTATTGCCGAATATTCAAGACAGTGTATGTTGAATAATTCATTCCTCGAGAAAGAACCAAAAGCATAATCGTCGAGTACATACTAAACTACCACTGGGCCACGACGGCTTCAGATAAAAGATAAATTTATGATATTTGTATATCTTTAATTTTTTTCGAAATTTTGAATTAAGAACAAGCTCATTTAAGCCCTCAAATGTGTATTAGGGTGGGAAGTCCCGGGCACTACCCCTAGCTCCCCACCCAGCAACGCGATGGGCACCCGGACGGGGAATCCACGGCATACTAAGTACTCGTAGTGTCTTCTTCACAAATACTAAGTATGGAAAGTCGGATTTCTAACTTCTAATAAGTTCTAAGTAACGTTAGAATTACATGTTAATGAGATTTAAATGATGGGTACTTTGTGAAAACCAATTTAGTTTTTGTATAGATTACCCATCGCATCGTGACGTGTGTCAGTTCGATTTGTAAACAAGCCTTTTAGTTTGTGTTATTTTAGTTTTTTTCATGTCAAATTTGCATAAATTATACCATCCACACACTATATATTGTGATTTATACAACATTTTAATCAATAAGGATTATCTCGATATGACTTCGAGATTTTTTAGACAAACATACATTTATATTTTTTGTTAACAGCTAAACTAAACTAAGTTAAGTTAAGTTCCACCATACAACTAGCATTGGCTCGAGAATTCGGCAGAAATTGAGGAACGAAATTGTCGTAATGGGAACCGAGTGTCTTAACAACACTTTCCCAGATTCGTTGCGCGTGACGTCTAGTTGCGTATGTACAAACAAGGCTCTTTATCAAAGCGTTATCAGCGAAACCAATTCTATGTTTTAAAAACTATAAGCGTTGCATTTGATAAATATTGGAACTTCTAAATGAGCATAAAAGAGAAAAAATAATAGAAATTAAATTTTTGAGTAAAATAAAAACGGTGCCGCATTATAGATTCGGATAGCTTTTATTGAATATGTATGAATAGAACGGGTACAATAGACACACTATATTCCTCACTTTCCGGATTTTCAAGACGGTATGGATTCACGTTTTTTCTTATAACGAAAGCGAAAAATTGAAAGTAATCCATTCACCCGTGCGGGGATCGAACTCACGACCGCCGCGCGTGTCCTGTGTCAACGCGTCACAACACAAAATATTCTTTACTCAAGTATACTTCGAAAGCATTTTTTAAATCGTTAAATGAACTTGAACCATACCACAAGCTTATAAAGCAATTTAATGTAATTTATGATTTAGTGCATAAAGAAAAGAAAGTGGAGAAAATATTTATTCTGTACTGAATATAATAAAATATATATTTGAAGGTGACATAAACTCTTTTTTTATTAAAGCAATTTAGCCACTCCTTTTTGAGATAATATGTATATAATATAAATAAAAAAATTAAATATATTTTTTCTTTTATTCGTGGCCTTTAGAGATAACTGCTTTTTTTATGTGTTTTACAAAATGTGGGCTAGTTTTAGTGAAACTTTGCTTATAAATAAATTTCTGTATAAAAGCAGGCACTAGCTTCATTTTGTATCTCGCACATAAAAAACAGGGAGAACCTGGGAACTTAGTGTTAAAACACTCCGTTCCCTTTTCTAATTTTCTAGATATTGCGTATTGAGGGGCGGAACTCAACACCGCTCTCTGCCCTACAATTGTCGTAAACCTTAAATAGAAAGCTGAAAACATAGTTGTAAGTGAAAATCATACAATTTAAGCCCCAAAAGGAGTTTCTTACAAGCGATACACTGGATGCTTTCGCTTGAACTTTGACAAGTCTTAGTTAGTGAGTTGCCTTTCACTTGCTATACCTACTATATTCAATTTACTATCAATTTATATGTATGTAAGTACTCCAAGACGCAAGTCGTGGCTCAGGAGCACAATTGTGAGACTGCAAACGCGATAGTTCTGGGTTCAATTTTCACTCGGGGTATGAAATTTAATCTGGTAACGTGGCGAAGAGCGCAATGCCTCTTGAAATCGGAAACAGAATGTATTAATTAGAAACGGGGTGTCTTAAAACTAGGTTCCTAGGTTCCCTCTGTTTGCCTTGCTACGTGCGGAATACAACGTGAAACTAAATAATAACAATAATATTATATTTCTCTTTTCCTTAAACAATCCTCACTAAAACTGACCTCGATTATTTGAAACTATTTCAAGGATTTTCAACAATTTTACCAAAAACAAAAGAATATCGATATATATTTTTGTCGGTACGAATACTAAAATATACCTGTAATCATTAAAATGTCACGGACACACACACACAGCAGAGGTGCCTGTGTACTGTCGCCAGCAAACGCGAATTGTTGTACTAGAATTATATAAAAGGAATTTTGTAAACATTTAGTATTGTTTCTTACGTAAGTTTCACTTTGTTTATTTTGTAAATTGTACGTATCGGTTACGGTAGTATTATATTTAATTAGTAAAAATAACAAAAAAAATGCTTCACACTGTTTTTTTTTCAAGACATTGCGCACATAGCGGAGATCAATGCCGTGCTTGGTATAGTTAGTTACTATAGCGAAAAAACAAAAATTAGTCGGAACGGACATCGAACTGACAAACGTCACGATTAGAATAAGTTTCTGTTGACCTGCACCACGACGCCTGAGTAGAAATATAAACTTTTAAAACATTTTAACAATGAAAAAGTAAAATTACCATTACAAATAAGAATTCCATTGTTATGCAACGTGGGTATTGGTAGTGAATTCTTAATTATTCATAAGACTACTACTACTACTAAAAATGAAAACGGAACTTGAACCTGCGACCGTGTCGTAGTAAAGCGTCTTGACTGGGCTACTATAAAAAAGTTTTTAGTAATGTAATTTGCTCACGCGTGTCTTCAGCCTCGAGATCCAAGTGAAAGTACGGCGCATTCCAATGTACTCTTACATTTTACGTTATTGTATATATACTACATTCGTTCTTAGGCTGTCGTGGCTAATCTCTCATCTTACTGCACACTTACGGGCCGTAGGTTTGATTCCCATTCGGGGAAACCAATTATTTTAATTATTTCATTCTGATGATGAAACTTAAAAACGCAGTGTCGAAAATTTGGGAACATTAGGTTGCTTGTCTGTTCTATGACCACACGCGGAGTTCAGCTAAAAACATCTACTTCTAATATTACTAACATAAGGAGGAAAATTAGGTTAACTTTAAAAATAAATTCATCATAAATATTTATCAACTACTAATATATGTATAATATATAAATTATTCAAATCAAGAAAGTTTTGCAACAAACTAAATATCCACGATCCAACGTTTCAATAGTTCAAGGAGCGATTGAACCTGTATCCATATAATTGATTACTTTTCCATTTTCGGCACTGAACCGTGGGAGTGTTACGAAATATTTCGTTATTCCAAATTAAATTTAGACACACCTACTGTGAGACCTTAAATGGAACGGATTAAATAGAATAGGTACGTTTGCGTGAACTTTATGAAACCCGCTTTTCTCGTTTCCGTGGGAAATTCAGGATACGCCTCCTCAAAATGTCGTTTTTTCAGCTTCCCGACTAATCCCGCATAACATGACAGTGTTAGGACACTCCATTTCTTAATTTTCGAAAAAAAATATTGAGACACTACTGAAATTTTAATTTTAAGTTTTATGCTCAGCTACGGGTTGTTATTTTGTTACGCATTTAGTTATTTACTTTGAGTTATTTTTGGGTCTGGTCTGATCTTTAAAGGTTATAGGTTAAAACAAAAAATGAGGTAAACGCAGCAAAAGGAGCCCTTTGAGCCCGTTTATCCTACACATGGGCAACAAGTCCCAGAGCGGACACTGCCGCGTGCACTTCTCCATGTACCTCCATGAGCACAGTAAAACAATGGAATGCCAGTTTTTCTTTTTTTTTCAGTTACACACTATATCCAATATAGAATGTATAGGCAGCATATAGAATGGATAGGCAAAGGGTTATCTTGTATTAAGACACTCCGTTCTCCTCCTTCCGCCGAATATTCGAGGCATTGCCTGAGTGGTGGAACTCAACGCAGTATTTTACCTTGTAAAGTTTTTTTTAGAGTAATTCCCCCGAATGAGGATCAAACTCAAAACCGTCGCGTTACAGTCACAAGTTTGTGTCTCTACGTTACGGCCTCCTACGTAAGAGCTTCTCCTATTTTATATTATTAACATTTTTAATATTTTAATTTGTTTTAACGCCAAAGATTCTCATAGACTTAAATGTATGTCAAGTAAGAAGAATATTATAGAACCACATTGAGAGGTCGTCACAAGTATCAATATTTGTTTAACCGAATTATACAATTTTTTTACATAGAATTCTTATATAAGCGTATTAGGTAATGTATCAATACTATATGTATATAATATATATATACTAATAATATTAAGCTGAATAGTTTGTTAGGTTGGACGCATTTATCTCAGTAACTTCTTGTTCGAATCAAAGAAAAAACTTTTGGTATTGAGTTCGTTTATTGAAGAAGTTTTTCTAAAAGAATATACATATATGCGCGTATATTAGCTGTAAGGTAGGAAGAGGGAACCTTGGAACCTAGTGTTAAGTCACTCCGTTCTCATTTAGTAAGACAATTCCGTTCTCTACTTTCCTCTAAATTCTAGAATAATTGCGTGTAGAAAGGCGAAACTCGACGCCGCTCTTTGCCCCGACACCAGAGCGAATCAATCAAAATATTAAATATTTAATTTTCTCGATGATACGTACCTATATAAATAATCGTATTCCGTTCATCCTGAAAGAGTAATATCGTCAATTTCCAATTGTCCCAATCATAAATGTCATACTTTAAAATACTTATTTCAATCGTGCGCTGATACAAACACAATTTGTGTCAATTTGCACGTATTTAAACTGATGATTGTTCAAGGATATGGGACTTAATGTATCGATGATTTATACATCAAATGAACATTTTTTTTTCTTATCACTTTTTAAAAACTTGTTAAGTAGGTGATAATCCAACAGATGGAAGAACTAAGACACTGTGTTCTCTTCATATTCCGACCAATTTAGTTATGTAATTACGGAACCCAACGCCGCAATTCGTCATAAATAGCTGTACATTTTTAATTATAAAAATTCAATCCAAAATTAAACTTCAACCTATAACTATCTCTCCATCTATAAGTCACTTTGAGCCACGACATAGTAATAATATATAATTTAAAAATATATGTCAATGTCGTAAAAAATATACCACGAGTGATTTTTTCATATCAAAATATCACCAGATGAAACAAGATGACCTTGCCGGTGGCCAGAAATGGACCGAGATGGGCTCTACATACAAACAAGTGAATATGGAAAAAAGTCGTGTGCCTTGGAAAGTGATCGCTAATTGATAATTAACATAAAATAAAAAAAATATTTTTTTAAATTTTAATTGTTTATTTAGGTAATGACAGGCCATAATAAGAAAGGTGAAATAATTCTAATAATTATTTATGAGACTATATGAGGTCACTCTTACAAAACTCACTTAATGCCTCTAAAATTCGTTAGAAATTGGAGAACGGAAGTATCTTGGGAACAGAGCGTTTCAATACTATGTTCACAGGATCTGAATTTCCTACCCTGCCTTTTGCAGCATACAGCGTGAACCACAATAATAATTAAATAAATAATGATTCTCTAGAATAAGAATCGAACTCCCTATCATCACGTTGACAGTCAGAAGCTGTATAACTGCGCCACGACAGCATCTAACATCCATAATCCCTAGTAATTACAAGACCGAAACTTTGCAGAACAAGTAGGTCATACTAATCTCTTATTAACTTTCTTGAGAGCTTTCCCCGTTTCTCTATTAAAACATCACTTATTAGTTAACGATACTTCTAAGGTTCTTGACTTAAAACTTTTTTAATGAAATAAAGAGAATGTAGAGGGATTATAGTTGGGAGCGGATTGTCTTAGGCTCTTACACTAGGGTCCCTCTGCCCTGGTACATGCGGGATACAGCGTGAAGCTGATTTAGATATAAGTCAATATGAAAAACAGTTGTTATTTAATAAATACTTGTCAGAGTGGGTGTACAACAGCTGTAAGTTCTAAATTCTTTCGGAAAATGCTCGACGTCAGATTTTTTTTTGTTCCCTCGATACATTTAATAAGTTATATGAAACATGGTCGAAGAGCGGAAAATATAGTGATATATTAATAACTTATTAAAAATGTAAAAAAAATCTTTGCAGTTTCGTCGTTTGATTGTAAATGACGCATCACTTGTCGATACAAATTTAAGTTACATTAAATTTCTCCATTAAAGTAAATTCAATGGTGGAGTGGAGAGTGAAGAGGAGAGAGGTCGTTAGGCGCAGTTGGACGGCTTTTGCTCTCTGTTATTTGCTCTGGTATTGAATTCAGCCACTAAACATCCCAAACTCGGAAATTCGGTCAGAAAACGAATAACAGAGTGTCTTGACACTTCTCTTTGCCTAAAAGATAATACGATGTTGATGATCGATATTACAATATATATCAACTTCCATTGGTTAATACGCATCAAATATCAAGAAATGAAAGAAATTTACGTATCAAATATACCAAGTAACCTAAGTACGTAATCTATACCGACGATTTTACCCAATTAGCCCATTGAGCCCAGTGAAGGGAAAAGGGAAGCACGGTATATAGTTACATGTTGAAATCGTATTTTGGCTTAGCCGCCGTTGCTTTGCAATTATGAAATCATATTTGTAATATTATTTCATAAACAGCGTTCCGTCGATGTTGTGAGTGTGATTTTCATTTGGGGGCATTCCCCCAATAAGACAAATAGTGGCGTTAAACGCATAATGTCTCGAAAAATGGGCGGCGTTTTACACAAGAAAAATATAATACATAAGATTATCAAATGATAATTATTGACAATAAATGTTATTACTTCCGCACTTGTATCACCACCTTATATTTTAATGTGAGAAAAAATTACACAAAACAAACGATAGGAGTTTAAACAAAACAAGATAATTGTAAAACCAATTAAGATAACTAAAGGCGTAAGGTTACTATTAGTTCTATATATAAATGTTTATATATAATACACTATTTTAGATCATACATTTAAAAAAAATAACCATTTTAGCTGTTTTTGATAACAGATTCACGCTGTATTCCGCATAAGGCAGGGTAACCTAAAGTTTCCTCTTAATTTGTTAAATGGTGAAACTTAACAACACATTTTTTCTTACCAGGGAGAAAGAAATAAAAATAATGTAAATAAATCATTTTCCTAAAACGAGATTGTACCTAAAACTCTTGCGTTCAATTAAATACTATCAAACAACCTCAATATATAAGAATACATGTTTTAGTGCCAAAAAAATATATTAACACTCATGTAGAGAATTATAAAATATTTTTTTTAGCATTGTTTTAAAATGTTGTTCCACACTTAGGAAAGAAATATACTTATTTAGAAAATGTATAAAAATTTAAACGTAGCGGGATTAGAACCCGCTAAACTATATACATATAAAATGTATAAGTATAAAATAACTTTAATAAAATTCCATAGTTATTTTCAAAGGAACTATAATATCTATTAACAGCTTGGTGTTAGAATGATAATGCCACCGGATATTGATTGATGTAAACATTAATAAATCAATTTACTTAATGTTGTGCCCTTAACCTGTCGTTGTAATGACAGGTTTAATTTAATATTTATTATGTTTATAAACAATAAACTACTGTTTAGACACTCTGTTTCTCGCTTCGTCTCGCCATTGAAGCGAGTGATTTAATGGCGAGGAGAAATGGACCTTAAAAGACAATAAAATTTTTAAAAAAATTGCAACCAATTTTGATGAAACTTGAACTTTTTGCATTTTAGCTATAGAATACATATTTTTACGCAGCAATATATTTGCAACAAAAATTATTCTACTACAAACATTCCCCTAAATATTAATTGAACCTACAACCGTCATGTCTGCAGTGACTGGCTCATAACCACAACCGCCATAACCTCATCTTGGCGAGGAAACCACTCAAAAAATAACTACATTAGCTAATTGGTGATATTATAACTGCACTACAGTGTGCAGTCTACAGTGTGCGCCCGAGAGTGCATAACGGTCTAATTGCAATGTTCCCGTTGCTCTCCTTATTATATACCGATTGTTTATCTGAAGCGTTTATTTTTTAAACTTTGAAGACTATTGTATTATAATGTATTGTAAATTGAAATTTTATGTAATTTTTATGTGAGATCAGTGGCACAGCGCTTGTAAATGTGAAGGTTGTGAATTCGATACCCACTGGAAGGAACGACTTATTTTCATTTCTTCGCTCTGCTGGTAACAAGACAAAACGCTGCATTGATTCGTCCATTTAAAACTAGGTCAAAACACTTTAATATACATTTTATTATCAGTTTGACATTTGAAAATAATAATATATATAAGTAAATAATAAAAAGCGCTATTGCACACTTTTGTCTGAATGTAGGGGAATGTTTATTTTTTTATTTAGCTTCACGCTGTATTCAACATACAGCGAGGTAGTTAAAGTTAACAGAATGTCATGATACTCAAAACAACGTACCCACCACTTAATCGCGGAATTTGGCGAAAAATAGAGGACAGAGTGTCTTAACTCTGCCTACACGTATAGAACGTGATTATTTATTTATTTAACCATAATTACCCAAAGAATGACATCATTATTAAATAACTAATTCAAATACATATGTTATATTTTTCAAAAAAAAACTAAATAAAACATAAATAAATAAAAAAACTCAACAATTAAAATATTTTCAATAAACATTTCAATATAACTGTTGTAGTATTATAATAGATCCGTATTTATAGAGCCATTCACAACTCGGTCATTGATCTAGTTATAGGCACGCACGGCTCTCGCGTAAGGTTGCGCGCGACGAGGGTACAGCCTTAATGGAAGTTTTATTATGTAGCTCACCTTATTTAATGGTGTTAAATACTTCTAAATATAATTGTATTTTTTCGTAATAGCAAGATAGGCAGAGGGAACCTGGGAACCTAGTATTGAGACACTCTGTTTCCATAAACACATTTCCTACCTTTTGATTTTTTTTTTATATTAAATTCCCTGAGCGGGAATCGAACCCACAACCTCTTTTACTTGAACTTGAGCCGTTGCGTTACGATGCCCTCATTATACTTTAATTAAAAAAAAGCTTAATAAAAACATGAATATAAAGTGCTTTTTAGTAATTATAGTAGTATAATTAAAACTATTCACATTTGCTTCTACAAGATCATTTAAATTTTTATTGTTTTTATTATTTTTAAGTTTTGGGAAGTATCAGTCTTCATACGTGAAGGTTTCGTTCCTGCTCAAAAATTTTTATTGTATTTCCCTTTCCTCTATCCTTTCACAATTCAGATACACTCCGTTACTGTCCGTAATAGGTATTATTAATTAAAATTATTTTTAAACTGACTAATTAAAGGTGATTAAATGTTTTAGCTTTTGTAGAGAAGTCAAGTTGAAGGAATAACTGAAGTCACTTAATGATCGTATATAAATATGGTACTGTGTCTGTTAATACATTAAAATATTGTCTATTCTAAAGGAATCGAACCTACAACCGTCAAATTTACAATCGCTCTAGCCTTTTTAATCTACAATAAAGAGAAACATCACTACTTTCTCTACATTTTACTATTATACACAGCGAGATGTCAAATGAAAATTTTGAAATTCCTCTCTACTTATATTCAGGTCACGTTACATTTCCACAAAAGGGAGCACGCTGTATTATTTTTATTAACAAAAAGCGAGTGTTTTGAAAGAGATTTTTCGCGTTGTTTCATATTTTTGTAACGAACGCTGAACGAAAATAAACGACGACGAGCTTGTATCCTTTGGTAGTGTATGACATCTGGCCAATGGAATCTTTCCTATTGTAGTTTTAAAGCAAAATAATATAGCATTGTTTACGGAACACGCTACTTTGTAGGTCAGTCAGTGAATGAAAAATATTTTTTGGTGAACTGTTTAGATGGGGATTTAAAAAGCCACAATTAGTAATTGGATTCCCGCTCTGGTTACAGGAAAAAGTGCGGCGTTGAGTTTCACCACGCAACACGGAATGTCTCGAAAATTGGGCCAAAAATAAGAACCTAAGCATCTCATCACTAAATTATATTTGCGTACCCTGCTTTATGCGGGATACAGCGTGAAGTCTTTTATTTACGAAATAGTTCCTTCTAAAGTTCAAAGTCTTCAAAAGAAATATTTAAATTTTAACACGTGTAAAACGTGACTGTCAGCCATTTACTTTTAAAATTAAGATAATTTATTTTAATTTATTATTATTAGGTACTTGTTGTTCTTTAAGCTTTTATATGAACACTTTAATATACTTAATATTATATTGCCTCTGTATATGTTAGGCGAGACATGAGACGTGTGATTGTAAAGCGACAGGTTATGGGCTTGGATCCCTCTCTAGGAGATAAAATATTTATTATTTTCATTACTTCGCTCGCTCGAAATATAAATTTAAATAAATAAAAGTGGGGATCGAACCCACAACCAGTCGCGCTTACAGTCACACTTTGTGCCCCTGCGCCACTACTTGCCCCTAGTATAAATATTGGCGTTATAAAATCAACTCATTATAATAAAATGTAAATAATTTTAAAAGGGCAAGACAAATAATTATGTACATGGGAATAAAAATATATCGATTTCAAGTTAGTCGAGTTTTTGAGAAGTTACAGAAAATTTCGTTTCGATTTTTATTTAATTTCATAAGTATAATAAACATATCCTATCAGTAATGTTCATAGGCCTCAGTAGACCAATGGCGGAAACTAAACTTAGACTATGGATTCTTGGAGTGACTTGGAGTATGTCCGTCCGTCCCACATCCATATATCCGAAGCGTTTTATTCCGAAAATAAAAGGACTATATAGTTTAAAATTTAAAGAAGGGATACCTCGAGTTTTGATATATCTCTCTAGGAACCTATGTTATTTGGATTGTGCATTGTGTTTATTACAAAGTTATAAACACAAATTAGATACACAAATTGACATTTAACAGCATTTAAATCTTGTTTTTGCAATAAAGTTAAAAGCAGTTATTTTACTATTAGTTTGAGGTATTTTATTATTAGTTTCTTGCGACGTTAAACAATCGACTGATTTTTTTTGTAATTTATACAATAGTGTATTACTGTATTAAGCGCCAGAGGACTCATATTAACTGATATGTACTTAAAGTTTTACAATAAAAATAATAGCTTTTCTTACTCATTCTATCGTATACGATAAATGTGAAAATTTGTGAGAATGGCTGATGGTTGGTTCCATTTTCACGCAATAACTACTGAACAAAATTATATGAAACTCTACAGTAATATAGATATTAGACTTTGTATATGGCTTTAATTATTTTTAGGCAGATTTTTTGTTATTTGGCTATAATATAACAAAAAAAATATAAAGCGTACGAAGTAGTTCTCTATAAAAAGATAAGTGAAAAATATTAATAGAACATTCTAGATCAATCATTTAACCAAATTAGTTTATATTAAAAAAGCTCAATATGTAATGGCAATAATCGTCTTCCAGAAAAACAAGTTCTCAATATCCAATTTAATAAATATTAAACAAGAATCATTATGAATGTAGGTAATTAAAGTAAATTGGTTATATCATAAAGTTGAATGTAGAAAAATTTCCAGAAACTTCTGGTTGCTGTAAGTTTATTATATTCGATTGACACACGGTTGGAATGTCGTCGCTCTAACAAAACAAAATCGCGGCGTTGAGCCTCGCCATTTAACAATGTTTCTAAAAAAATGTTTTTTAACTATAGCCAAATTTATAGCGAAATTTGAACCTACAGCAGTGACATTAAAATACATTCCATATAATTAAAAACCACATCATTACTAATTTAATGATTGTTGTGAAAACATTAAATTTATACAATTGCTAATAACTTTGTATATTAAATTAAACTTAAAAAAAATAACTATTTATTAATAAAGACGAGGAACTAAATATGTTCTTATAGTTCCTCAATATACATATAATATTGAATTAGATAAAAATATTATATTAATACTAAATGGCCTTGACTTCAATTCGTTAATATTTTCTTTCCATTTTAGGTTTTATTCTTTATATAGCAGAATATACTTTAAGAACTCCTTACTCTACTCACCCGTCAAAACCGAGACGGGGTTAAAGTGCGGTGTTCAGTGGCGGTACACAGCACCGTGATTTATTGTTACCTGAGATAAATAATTAAATAATTTAACCTCCAAGTGAAAATCGAACCCACAAATATCACGTTTCATCAAACGCCAAAAACAAATTCTGTAAACGATATTAATGTTATAAGAGTATAAATTAAGTTAGAATTCTTAGTTCTCAAGATTATTAACGTTTTTATCATTAGGTGGCTCCAGAAATATTTAAATGTTATCAGTTTTTTTTTATTTACATAAATTTTATTAAAAATGCCAAAAATGATGTAATTAAATGCCCCTTTTGATGTATATTTGATGATATGAGATTTGGATAAGAACAGGACCAACGCGTGAATAGTCCAGCCGTAACGGATTTAACTGCGTCTGCCCTTAAGGTATATAATAAAAGCTTACGGTAAGTTCAATACTTATTTAGAAAACGTATAAAATTTTGAACGTAATGGGACTCAAACCCGCGCCTCCTGGAAACTGACTAGGACTCTAACCACTAAACAGTCGGAGGAATATCATTTTGAGACATTAATTTCTTGTGTATTATTCACACACACACACATATATATATATATATATATATATATATATATATATATATAT